>JAQFZX010002540.1:0-18307 GCA_034682405.1 Hydroisotoma schaefferi | reverse complement strand
GATATGGGTTATGTAATGATAGAGAAAGGTGATATCATGGAAGCGATGAAGATATTTCAAGAGGTTTATGAGGCTAGCAAAGAAACAATAGGGGAGAATGCCTTATTAACTACAATGACGAAGCAAAGGATTGGAGTGTGTTGTTACCAATTGGGAGATTATCAGAAGGCAAGAGATATTTATCAAGAAGTTCTGAACGTTCAGAAGATATTGGAAGAGATGGGAATCGACCACCCTTTAACTCTAAATACGCAATACCGCTTATCTGTGGCGATTTACTCTCTGGATAAGAAGGATGAAGCTATTAGTTTGATGAGAGATGTGGTTGAGAGAGAAGAGAAAGTTCTTCCTGAAGATCATAATGACACGATTATATCTAAAGAACTACTGAAACTGTTTATCCAAGATGTAGATATTTCATTCATCCAGACAGAATATCCTGACTTTAAACAATTTAAATAGATAAGTTATTTATAAAAAGGATTTTTCCCTTTTGCTTTAGCTCAATTTTGTCTATGCAGCCGGATAGAATATTCCAAGTGCAAGGCAGACGTTCATTTTTACTCGATACTTTATTAAAAAAACGCTTAGATTTTTCTACTGAAAGTAAGGGCTTTTATAGGGACATAATTACTCCCGAAATCCTTATATACCACCCACATTTTACCTTAATAAAGCACATAACATTTGACGTAAAACTAAAGTTGAAAAGTGGATGAAGGCGTTTCCGAGTCCAGAAGGTTAAAAATAATTATTTCTTATCTGCATATTATTCAGGAATAAAAAGACAGACAAATCGTAGGGTCCGTAATTTAATTAGACCATTTAGGGTAACTGGTAAGTACTCATGAACCGTTGGAAGTTAGATGGAATTGGAACTAGAGAAACCTTTCTAGAGAAGCCTCTGTCTAGAATGCATACAAATTTATATATTTCGTAGAAAGTCATGGTAAATTATATAGCTGAAGAGCATTTCAACGCGCTCCCTTATATTGAGTTTATTAATATTTAGTAATAATAAAGTTATTTGCAGATAAAACTGCATGGGAAAATATTGGCCCTTAATAATAATAATAATAATAATAAATCCATGCATCCACATGCCTACTAAAACCATGCAAGCTGTGGGGGCCGGGTTTCTAAAAATCCTGGACTTGGAGGTTTACATGGCTTACAACTAGATTTCTCATATTAATGTAAGTTATTTACTACTGTTATATAGTTGAGAATCACCTTGAAATGTTTCTTCGACGAGTTTTGTGTGGATGTAATACGGCTAAACGGAACAAAAATATCCCTCCAGCCTCCAAATCAATCGGACAGAATGTCTTTTAGTTGAAATAAAAAAGATTATAGTTTGAGGAACAAAATCTAAATTCAAGTTAATTTTATTTGGCTACTATTGAGAATAATTCATCCTGATCTTGACCCAAATATAAATGTTAATTGTCAACTACTAGAACAACTCAAATACATAAGGAACATTGGAGAATAACCTTAAGGGTCACAATCCCTAGATACTGAGAATGTTGGTGTGTTACTTTTGTGGCTGTGCTAAAGGAGGTATGGGTGATTTAGCAGACCATATGCGATCAAAGCACACTCAAGAACGACCTGTGAAATGTACAAAATGTTCAAAGACGTTGGTCAGCTTAAGATTCCTCCGTATTCATATGGAATGTCACAGTAAATATGAAAGGGTCAAGTGCCCACAGTGTCCTAAATCATATCAAAACAACCACACCCTCCAAGCTCATGTTAGATATGGTCATGGGGTGCAAAAATACAAGTGTGATCATGATAAATGCAACTTTAAAACTGCTACAAATTATCAATTAAAAAACCATTGGAAGATTCATGAAAAAAACAGAGTGAGGAACTTTGTGTGTGAAATCTGTAAAAAGGGGTTCTTTAGCCATCGAGAACTAAACCTACATTTACAGATTCATTCGAAAGATAGAAAAACATTTCCCTGTTACTTTTGCTCTAACGTGGTTTACACCGGGATACGTAGCCTCTACCTCCATTTACGATTGCACACTAGGGAGGTGTTGGTGGGTGGGGATCGGATAAAATGTAAAAGTTGCTCAGCATTTTGTGCTAATTACAAGGAATTTCGAGAACATGTCCGTCGTGAACACGAAATAGAACGGCCCCATAAATGTAACCTTTGCGACTTCCAAACGGATCTACAATATCACTTGAAAAGGCATCTGGCTACCAAACATTCGAATCGTCGACCATTCCAGTGCACAATCTGTCCAGCCACATTTAATATTCCTGGAAGCTTGAAAGTCCATGTTAAACATGTTCATTTTGGGCTGAGAGATTATAGTTGCAATAAATGCAATAAAATGTTCACAACTGCAACAGTCCTTAAAGATCATGTACAGACTATGCATTCTTTAATCCGGCCATTTCCTTGTACAATTTGTGGTAGAGGATATGTCAACAAACGACTCTTGAATGAGCATTTAAAGATGAAGCACGGACCCAAGGGTTATCCCTGTTATTTTTGCTCACGAGAATTCTCAACGTTCAAAGAACTAAGTGGTCACTTGTACGGTCATTTAAAGGAGAGACATTTAAAATGTGATTTGAATATTGAAGGGAAGTCTTGTAGTTTTGAAACCTGCAGAAAAACGTCACTAAACCATCATATTCGGTCTGTACATGAGGGTTATCGCCTCCGTTGTTCTTTCTGCAGTTACAAGAGCCCCTCAAAAGGTGGATTGTTTGTCCATATTAAGAGAATGCACACGGGAGAGAGAAGCATAAAATGTGACAAGTGTGGAAGGCAGTTTATCGATCGTCATGAATTAAAAAAACATGCATGTCGGCCGATTGATAATCTAATTATCTTTGGTCAAAAATCTAAACCCATTCCTTGTTTGATTTGTCGCTCAACCCGAGTGACTTTTCGAACGGAACAGAACTTGAGGATTCATATGGAAGATTATCATCCTGAAAAATCCTTCCGATGCTATTTCTGCTCAAAACAGTTTAATAATAAATGGATGTTCGAAAGCCACATCCGCATGGAACATTCGAAAGAGAAAGTGAAAAAGTGCAATAAATGCGATGTTCGCTTTTTTACGGGTCCAGAATTAGTTCGACACAGACAGACGGACATGCATCGAAAGCTTTTACGAATTGAGGGAAAACCTGGGAATTAGTTCCACATTTCCATTTTTCCTGAGAAAGTTCCTATAGAATGTAATACTAGACGTAATAATGGTTAATAAAAAGGGGTTTTAAAATGTTACTGATTCATGGCGTTTTATTTTATGAAGACCTGCATCGTGTTTAATAAAATCTGTTCTTTTAACCTGATGACCTCGCTCAGCAAAGATTTATAAATGGATGTACTCTGGAAGTGTCTTTCATTTCTTTCTACGCTTAATTAAATATTTATGGCCAGACCCACTTTGTGTTTTAACTGCAAAACTAAGGAGCATTGTCCAAAATTATGGGTTGGTTGTTAACCTTTTCATTCCTATCAAAACAATATATATTATAGCTAACGCCACAGCCCGCAATCTAATGCAGATGAGTTTCACAGCTACTTTTTCTTTAGAAACACATTTATTGGGATACTTAGATGTACAATGAACTAAACTGGATGACATTTACTTCTGGAATAAATACTTGAGATGAATGACTAACGTTTAAATATGGATTTATGGAAGGTTCGTTCCTAATCTGATTAATTAACGTGGACCGTTTTATTCTGCTTCCGTCTTCAGATACAACCGGACAGTCCTTCAACTTCAGTTCCATTAATAAGGGAAGTCCCTGGAGGAGTTTTATAAGAAAAGTAGCCGGGATCTGAAATAGACACAAATATTATATTATCATTAAATCTGGTTCAATCAAGAGGTCGCTAATCAGAACAGCTTTTCAAATTAACATTGCCGACTACCTCTCGTCCATTTAGATTTAATTGCAAAGATGTTAGACTTCTAGGTAGAATACTCTCCAGTGGAGTATCCCAAGCGTGGGTTATTCGGCCGCCGTGGTCTTCATCTTGATTCCAGCTCAGTTTGAGCTGCCGAAGTTCTGCAGCAATTTTATAGTTTAAAAAACGTTGACTTTAAAGTTAAAACTCGTAAGAATTATGGAATAAAAAAGACCTACTTTTCCAACTATTGAAGGAAGGGATTTCGAAACCCCATGCCCATGGGATACCCTCACTTTTAGTCCCTTCCTTCTTCTTAGCATTTGTCTCTTTAGGTATCCACCCAATCCCGGTTAGGTCGAGTTCCTCGATGAACGTTCCCTTCATTTCGTAGATACATGATAGTAATTCCAGGTTAGAATGAAGCTGGCAGGAGAGTATCTTGAGATTGGGGAATAATTTAGGGACATAGATGAAGGGTGGACAATAATCCTCGCTAAACCGGACTCCATCCATTTGCAATTCCTTTAAATTGGGATACCCAGGTCCGTCATACGTTTCAACCTGAGTTCTTGTAACGACTGTACAGGAGACATCATGTAGAGTTAAATGTTCTAAAACTGGAAGTTGATTTAGGAGAGGAATGATCCCTTTGTCACGTAAACCTTCCCCATGTCTAATTGTTAGACTTCTTAATTTGTTCATGGGGCTAAGGAAGGTTGAGTGAGCGAGGCGAAAACAAGGAGCTTGGATGATGAGAGATTCTAAATACGGACTTAGGTCTTGGAACCACAGGAATAAGGATTGGGTGGCGTTCATCCCGTCATCGTTCCAGTAAAAGTAATCCATGGTTAGGTTAAGGGTTTTTAACCGGAGTTGTATGTCCCTTAAGGGTTGAAAATGGCGAGGTTTCAAAGGATAGGTCGGTAATGAAGCGGAGATTGTGAGGGATTCAATTGATTTCTTGAGTTGGTCGTTTTTGCCCTGTCCCTCTGGTCCAAATAGGGTGTCAAGAAAGTGATGGAAATCGAAATTTCTTATCTCCAATTCTTTAATGTTTGGCATTTGGTCCAAAATCTCTGACAGCTTGAGAGCAGTTTGTCTTCCGTTTACGAAATTGAATGCATTGGGCTTTTGGGTTGGATCCGTCTGATAATCTATGGATAGGGATTCTAACTTTGAGAACGTCTGTTTTGTTGATGAATCCAACCCGATCTCGAGCTTGAGACTTTTAACACGGTCGTCTATTTCATTGAGGAGTTGGACAAGGTTTGATGATTCTTGACCGAACAACTTGTAGTTGTGTCCTTCGGGAATGTTGTCATCTTCATGCAAATCCATTTTTTTAGGATAGTTGGGTCTTTCGTTGATGCAAAGTCTCCCTTCTTGATTAAACAGCGGGGTGGCTACCGCTGACCAGTTTCTGCACACCTCACGACAAACCTTTAACGAGGATAGGTCGAGATTTTTGAATACTGTGTCCAATAGCTGAAAGGAGTGGGCTTTAAATTATTGTGGTTACAGTTTAACTTGCAGTTACTTCTCAGTTTGCAATAAAAATTAAATATGGATTATGCTTACAAATGGATTGCGTAAGGCTGACTCCATTGTGATTGTGTGACTAGAGGGGTGGTGATTATGGGTGTGGCTGGTTTCAAAACTGGAAATAAACTAACAAAGTTTTCATCCAACGTCAACTTTTTACTGGAATCCGAGATAAGATTTACAACTGGGAGATAATTTGTATTTCTTCCAATGGAATTACAATTCTATAGCTTTGTATACTATTTTTCTACATACTATACAAATTAGTTTTCTCAGCTCAGCTAATAAACGAATTGTATCCAATTGTAGTTTATTTGCCGTGCTTAATGGCATCGTCCCGTTAGTAATAGATAAAAGTGTCGTAGGATAATTAGACCACTTGTGGGTATGTCTAATGTCTGTTTAGTTATGTGTACATTTCAATAAGTTCGTCACAAACGGCAACTGGAGTCAGAAGTCCACGGTCCGTTATTAAAAGCGTTAGATATTTGGGGGGCGTGTAGTCAACCCGGATGCGCTCTGTTGAAGGGTCCTCCTTTTATAATTAACAACCACAAACAATTATAAATTACTCGGCGCTGCATGCCCAACTATTTGTAAATAGTAAAAGTAATATTGGATGGCTTACTCTGTATGCTATGGGAATGTCGTTTTGATTCAGTGGATAGAGTAGCGAGAATTTGAAACTTTCTGCAAGAACGTACAAAGGTTTGTTCATTTCTTTGGCACAGATTGCCAGTGGCAGGGTTCCAACCTGGGGACAAGAAATGTTGTAATGTATTCTTTATGTTTAGTCTTTTGTGATTTTTATGGATAAGTAATTGATAAGAACCTTATTAATAATTCCCCCATTCTTGACAACGGCTTCCGCCCCAACTAAAACTAGATCGATGCTTTCCATCCTTGTCCCAACTTCCGCATCCGAGATGAACAAACATTCGATATTCTGGGTCAAATCCACACTCTTTGGGGTATCTTCATTGGAAACGATGTAAACGGTGAAGTACGTGTTTTCAGGAACTTGTCTCAGGGTCTCTAGTACAACTCGAGAGTGGCTGTGGACCATTACACGCTATAATTATCATTTACAAACTTAAATTACATCTCGAGGGTGTTAAAATATATATACAGGAGCTTAGCGTACAGCTCCATCGAAGATGAAAGAGGTTCCCAGTTTTGAAATCTTGGCTCCAGAGTTTTCACATCGTTTTAAATATTTGGACCCTTCTTCTAGCATTACCTGCTTGATTTTTGTCAAATCCTGGATAGAAAATATATTACGTTGAGCGTTACATTTTAATGGAAAGCTTATAATTATACCGTATTTTCTGTTTTAATTTCCCCTTCAATAATTAGCACCCCATTTTAAGTAATACCCTGTTAATAGCTCCCCATTCTAAATAATTCCCCCGTTAACATTTCACCATTCTAAAAAATTAGAACGTCAGTTCCCCATTCTAAGTAATTATCTCTTTAATAGTTCTCCATTCTAAATAATTCCCCCTTTAAGAGTTCCCCAGTATAAATAATTCCCCCTTTGAGAGTTCTCAATTCTAAATAATGCTCCCTTTAAGAAATTCCCATTCTAAATAAATCCACCTTTAAGAGTTCTCCATTATAAATCGTCGTCCTATAAATACTTCTATTTCTAAATATTCCCTTTTTAATAGTCGCCTCACACTCTAAACCATTCGGACGTTAAAAATATGAATCCCCCTATCTCCCTCTAGTCAAGCGTTGTTAAATCTCTACCTTTCCCCTGCCCTGGGGCCTTACAACCAGATATACATTAATCCTACTAAATTAAAATTAAAATAGTGAGGCTGCCTCATGCTTCTTTCTCGATGGTTAAATAATTCCCTTTTAATAGCCCCCGTCTAAATAATTCTGACGCTAAAAATAAAATTCCCCCTTAGCCAGAAAGCTGGCTCTACCTATCTCCGGAGCGTTACTAAATCTACCCCTCTAAACAATAACTCCCCAGAGAGGACTTAAAACCAGACATAAGTTAATACTACTAGACTGAAGGGCCTTCTAATGCTCGATCCCATTTACAAGTCACCCCCCCCCCCCAATCAACCCCTTTTAATACACGCCCTCCCTCTAAATAAATTCCTACGTTAAAAATATCTTCCCCCCACTCAAGCGTTGTTTAATCTACCATTTTAAACTATAACTCCCCTGGGGGCCTTAAAACCAGAAATACGTTAAGACAACTAGATTATGTTGTCTAATGCTCGATCCTTTTTACTAGTCACCCTCCCTCTAAATAAATTCCCACGTTAAAAATATACTTCCCCCTATCTCCCCTCCACTCAAGCGTTGTTCCATCTTCCTATCTAAACAATAACTCCCCAGGGAGGTCTTAAAACAAAGAAATACGTTAAAACCACGGGGTGGGGCTGCCTTATACTCGATCTCTTTATATAGTCGCCCTCTAAATAACCCCCTTTAATTTAATAGTCACCCTCCTCCCTTTAAATAAATTCCTAGGTTAAAAAAACTCTTCCCCCTTAAGCGTTGTTAAATCCGCCCTCTAAAAAATAACTTCCCAGGGGGGCCTTAAAACCAGAAGTCCGTTACAACTACCAGACATGCTCGATCCCCTTTAATAGTCGCCCTCCCTCTAAATAAATTCCCAGTTTTAAAATACATCCCCTTCCATTCCAGTCAAGCGTTGTTCGACCCCCCTTAAAAAAATAACTCCCCAGGGGGTTTTAAAACCAGAAATCCGTTAAAACTACTATTATGGGGCTGCCTCGCGTTCAATTCCTTTTACTAGCCCTCCCTCTAAATAAATTCCCGTTAAAAACCCCCATCGCCCCCACGTCTAGCGCTGTTCAATCCCCCCTTAAAACAATAACTCCCCAGGGGTGTCTTAAAACCAGAAATACGTTAAAACTATAATATATCTAGTAGTAGTAGTATAGTTGGGCTGCCTCGTGCTCGATGGTTCCGAGGTTGAGCGTTGTGAATCGTATGAACTGAGCGGACGCTGATGAAACGGCAAGTCGTGACTTCCCAGGGATCCTCTCTAGTACTTTAACTGCCATCTTTAATTCAGCAATCAGACCGTTAAACGTGGACCCTATAAACACCAAAACAAACCCAGTATATTATTTACTACCATTGTTATTGTTAGAAACCACAGACACACGTGCGTGGATAAATAAAAATAGAAACGTGTTCAACTCCATCCAGAGAGATTTCAGTTACCATTGTACTCTCCCACAGCGTACATCAGCGTCTTTACAGCTACTACTGCAGGATTACTACCCTTTTTACTAGACTTTCCTCCATCATCAACCAAATTTTGGAATTTAGAGAGGATTTCTGAAAATAAACAACAACAAAAGGTAAGTTATCCGTTTTTTTATTTTAAAAATAAATAGTAATTCCCTGACTATAAGCCGCCCTCATTAATTAAACCGCAGGCTATCCTTTACTTGCTAACAGGGGTATCTCTTCCATGTTAAAGATACTTCAAACATCCTTTTTATCATTTATAAGGCATGGGGGAGGATTTATTTAGGGTACGGTAATTCCCTAACTGTAAGGCGCCCTCGTTAATTAAATCGTAGGCTATCCTTTACATGTTAACAGGGATATCTCTTCTATGTTAAAAATATTTTAAACATCCTTTTTATCATGTATAAGCTATGGGACATGGGAGAGGATTTATTTAGGGTACGGTAACTCCCTAACTATAAGCCGCCCTTGTTAATTAAACCGCAGGCTATCCTTCACATGTTAACAGGGGTATCTCTTCCATGTTAAATCTCTTAATCCCTTCAAAACATTCTTTTTTACTAGATAAGCCGCGGTTTATAGTCAGGGAAGTGCGGTGCGGTGCGGTTGCGGTATCTTATTCTTCGACTCACTCTTTTCGAAATCGTCAGCGTCGGTCGACATTCTACAAAAAGAAAGGCTACTTTGAGGTATTTATTTCGGGTTTTTTCTAATAATTTTAATTTAAAAAAAGTGTGAATTTCGAAAGTTTTTCCAACTCAGAAGTTGGGCTAAAAAAGTATATTGAAAAGAGTAAACAAATGTATTTAAATTAGGTGGGATTGGCTATGGGGGAAGTTGGACTAAAAATCCTAAAAGATCGTTCCTTTTGTTGTATATTTCCAGGCGTTTTTCCCCCAGTAAAAATGGAGGATAAGGTGTTGATTCCTTGGGTGGAAACGTGGATAAGGGTTGACCCGGATAAGGTCACGCCGGGGGATGACCCCAACCTTGGCTTCTTCTTCGGAGAGGATGATGATCAAGAAACGGACGTGGATTCTTGGGAGGACGGGATTGACCCGGGTTGGAATCCTATGGCGGAGGACTACCGCAGCCTCCAGAACCTTATCGGGGTTGACGCCGAAACCCCCCTGAGTTTTAAACTTGGGGTCAAAGGTCTAAAGGAGACGCTGGCAGCGAGGGAAATACCCTGCAGGTTTTACAATGGGAGGGGCAGTTTCTGCTGGAAAGGGGGGCACTGCCCGCATCTCCATGTTCCGGGGAAGACTTGGAAAGGTGAGGGAGTTAGTTATTCCGCGGTATATGCATGAAGAAGGGTGTGGAGAGAAGCCGCAGGCGGCGTATCGTCGAGTTTAATTCATAGGCGCAACCAGGGGGGTTCCAACTGTACCCCATTTGTTTTAAAATGTACCCCCTGGAATTCCCGATAGGCCCTATCCTTTAGATGTTACGCAGGCCCCGTCTAGCCACTCCCCTTCCTATCCTTTAATGCTATTTTTACCCCCTGATGGCGCAACAAGGGGGTGCATGGGTACATTGTGTACCCACTTGTTTTAAAATGTACCCCTTGGAATTCCTGATAGGCCGTATCCTTTAGATGTTACGCAGGACCCGCCCAGCCACACCCCTTCCTATCCTTTAATGATATTCGTACCCTGGTCGTGGTTGCGCCTATGATTTAATTGAAGTTATGAGAGGATTGAGGGTTATCTTTTGTTTTTGTTTTAGATTTCGTGAACGGACCCCTAGATCTGGGTAAGGAGGTGGTCAACACCGTCATGAAAATGGATGCGAAGAAGGAGTTGGTGGTGGAATCAACCCTGGAAGTATATGTGACGCATGTGATAAGCCCAACGGAGTTCTACGTGATGCCAAGGGACGACCGGGGGTGTGACTGTGTGGGGGGTCGTCACATTGGAGACAGAATGGATAAGTGTCGGAAGAAGAAGTTGGAGAACTGCGACGAAGAAATACGCAAGAGTATTCAGTTTATTCAGAATAAGGTCAAGGAGCTTAGCCCCCCGAAGGAGGAGGACGCTGCGGACACTGCAGACGCTTGTGAGTTTTCCAAGGAGGAAAGGGTAGAGGGGAATGATGGGGGAATTAATTGTGTGGTATTTTTTGCCAGATATGGGTCACGGATGCTATGTTAAGACGCTGAAGATGCTGAACGATGTTTTGGATGATAATATGTCCTGGAGGCAGCGTCAGTCTGGGAATTATGCTGTGGGAGAACTTGTAGCTGTTCGAGTTGAAGGGATGAAGAATAAGAAATTGAGCTGGACTCGAGGGGAGGTTTTAGACGGGGATGTTAAGGAGGTTGGGGAACGGGAAGTTCCTTGGTTTAAAGTTAGGCTTATCGATGTTGGATCTTGTCGAACGGTTCCGGCAAATGAGCTGACCAAGCTTCCTCAAGAAGTGGCCTTCACTCCTTGTCTTGTTAGTTGGGATTTTGTTTATGAGGATTTGTTATATTTGTATAGTGGTTATCTTTAATGGTTGGGTGTATGTATTGTATGTAGGTTTACAAGTGCTCGCTGATCAACACGGACCCGATTAGACGATGCTGGGATACGGGAGCTACGGAAATGTTCCGACATCTTGTGGAAAGTGAGGTTATCCAAATGGAGATTAAGGAAGGGTAAGAAGAGAGGTGATGGGCTGGAATTAAAGGGAAGGTGTTTTTTTTAATTGTGAGTGTTTTTATGAAGGGTGGACACGGGGGAACATTACCACACTGTGGAGTTTACTCCTTATCAAGTTGATCTTAAGGTTTTGACTGAGAAGGGGGACTTTGTCCACGTGGATAGGATAATGAAAAAGGCTGAAATGGTTTTGGCCCTTAATCGTTTCCCTTATCGACCAGAACTTAATCGTTTGGTTGGGGATGGATTTTGGAACCTTTTCTTTCAAAATGTCGTTCAGTTGTTGAGTCTCGAGACGATTGAGACCGAGCGGAAGAGATTGATTGCGATGAGGTTAGTTAATGAAGGATTTGGGGGTGTTTTGTAATTTCATGGGAGACATTTTTAACCTCTGGGTGTTTATTTCATCAGGTTTAGTACACTTTCTGATAGTGACTCGGTGGAAGATAAATTTAACGAGTTGTTTGACCCGGAACAGTCTTTGGAATTGCTGGGGGATGTTGGAATGGAGGAGGAAGCTAAAGCAAACGATGACGCTGCAAATATAAGCGACGCTGCAAAGGAAAATGAAGCTGAAGCGAAAGGCCAAGTTGGAGATTTTGGTGACGTTGCCCAGGAGAAGAGCGAAGCTGAAGTGAAGGATAACGTTGGAGAGCTAAGCTACGCTGCAAAGAAGGAGGAGGATAAAGCGAAAGATACCGTTGGAGAGCTGAGCGACGCTGCAAAGAAGAAGGAGGATGAAGCGAAAGATACCGTTGGAGAGCTGAGCGACGCTGCCCAGGAGAATGGTGAAGCGGAAACCGAGGATACCAGAACCCCAGAGCAGATATACGAATATCTTAAAAAACTATTGGATGACATTAAGGCAAAAATGATCAAGCTAAAATCCTAAAAATGAAATACAGAACAAAAAATCTAAGTCCCGTCATATCCATCAAATTCTCACCTTTTAATGAACTTACTTATAATGAATTTTATGCAGCGTACATCATTCCTAAAATACAATACAACCCCGTCGCATCCACTCTCGTTTTTAATGAACTTCTACTTATAATAAATTGTAATATCTTGCAAAACTGCAACATATTATTCCTAAAATGAAATAGCTAGCTACTTGCGCAAAAATGTGTATATTTTGTGTCTCATCATTCATCATGTAAATCCACCATATCAATTCTATACTAAATTCAGCTTAGCATGCTCATGCTAAATTACAGGAAGGAGTAGGAATTAAAAAGTCCTAATTTGCATACATTCTGCACCTGAGCTCTGGAATGATCGATGCAGCCACAGCAGAGGCTATTAAACCTCTCGTAATATGCATGGGCGTTTAACATCTAAACTAAACGTTCATGCATTACCCAGAGATATACCAAGCTCACTAACTAAATATGTTTGTACTTAACTTTAGTCCTAATTTGTACATAATGTTGTTAACTTTTCCAAACCCGGCTTGGCTTGATAGTTAGTCACATAGTTTTTGTAAAATTACCCAAGTAAAGTAAACATCCCGTCCTGTTCTAAACTAAACCAGCTCTGGTTCTAGTTATAATAATGAGACCCTTGTTATAAATCCTCCTATGCAAGTAAATAAATAGGATGTTTAAGTAGCAGGTTGGTGAGTAAAGTTTGTTGGAAGTGTCTAGCACTACTAGCACTGTCAGCCCAGAAGGAAGGAAGGATCTCATATTCTCATTGGAAAAACATTTAGTGTGTTTTGTAATGTAAGGAAACTACCCAACGAATGAATCCTACAAACCGAAACGTAGAGAATATTGTAGAGTTTCTCTCCAGTCTTTGACCAATAAAAGTTCCATACGGAAGGAAATCGAGTACAACTCCAGTAAACTGCAGACACTTGGCTTGCTCAGACCTATAAAAACTCGGGACTTGATAGGAAGAAGTTAGAAGTAGTAGGGAATTTGAGAAAGTATGGTGAGCAAAACTGAAGAGAAGGTAAAGGAGATGGCTGAAGGGGCCAAGAGTAAGATGGGGGATATCAGCGAGGCTGCGAAGGATAAGGCTGGAGCGATAAAAGATAAGGTTGGGGATATGAAGGATTGTGTGATGGGCGCTGGGAAGGATAAGGCTGGAGCGATGAAAGATAAGGTTGGGGATATGAAGGATTGTGTGCTGGGCGCTGGGAAGGATAAGGCTGGAGAGGTGAGCGAGGCTGCGAAAGATAAGGCAGGAGAGATGGTGGAAGGGGCGAAAGATTTGGTTGGGGGGATCAAGGAGGAGGTTGAGAATGGGGGGACGGATGATAAGGTTGCTGAAGCTGGTTCAGATAAGCCCAAGATGAGGGTTGTGGTTCTGAACTCTTTTGGGGGATTGAAGTATGTCAAACTGGGGGAAAGGCCTGGACCGGGGGAACCTAAGGCTACTCAGGTCACTGTTAAGGTCAATATGAGGTGAGTTAAGATTTTATTTTTTGGGAGATTTGCATAGGAAGGAAGGAAAGGCATGTACCGTATTTTATGAAATAGTGGCTCAGCTTAATTACAATTAGTTAATCCCTCTTTAATTGTATGTTGAAGAGCCCAATAACGTAAACATTCATTAGTAGCCCGGGCCAAGGTTGTAGACAACGTAGAAATAAGTACAGGAACTTTCGAAACTTGTAGGCAGTTAGGTATGTTGAGGTAATGAGAAATGGATGCGTAATTACTTCATGAATCATCTAGAATGGATTGGAAGGAATGGAATATAGTTGGATGCAGTTTACTTTGTAAGAGCTGAGCATTCATGCAGGGCATAATATAATGTGTGTGTCACTCAAATATGTGTCATTCATTCTTACAAACAAACAGTCAACAACTGGTGGCAGTAGCGATAAGGATTTGTAGATGTATAGAAACCACCGCAATACTTGATTTAGAGAACCCGTGGGCTTTATTTTATTTCTAGGGAAAAATGTGGGCGAGAGAAGAGGGATTTTTATGGTTTATTCTTTCAGTACCTGATATAAAGTACCTTGGGGCTTTATTTCTAGCATTGTAATTTTTAAAGGACATCGACATGGGAGATTATGTTATTTTATTAAATGACTTGATTTATTTAAAGTACCCTGGGGCTTTATTTTATTTCCCTTTAAATACTGGTCGTTGGCAATATGGAAATTGTATCCTGCTTATGATTTTTTTATGTGCATCATCTTAACAACTATTTAAAGTACACTGGGGCTTTATTTCCCTTTAATAACTGGCCATTACAATTGCAATGGCAATCCCTGCATCTTAAGGAAATTGAAGGTCTTTTTTCAGTAGAGATGACTAGGATTTATATTTTTTGTAGGTTAGGTAGGTTGAAAAAAGGTTGGGCTTTTACTGAGAAATGTTGTCTAAACTTTTGGGTAAAAAGGTTCAGACTTTAGTAACGTATTTACTTGACTAAATGAAGGGTATTTTAATTTTATTTCCTTACTAAATCCTCCCTAAAGTAAAGTAAAGCTGTGTTGGGTTTATTCTTCTAGAAAAGCTATAAAATGTGCAGCCAAAGAGGCTGGGAATAATTCCAATTCCATCTGGATGTTTTTTTTATTGCTGTTAAGTTGCATGGGAGCAAATGGAAACCTGTTGCGTAATCTTTTACTGTGGGATATATTTCTATATTTGGGTGTTTTTTTATTTTATCCGGGAGTTAGAGTAGAATATAGAGACGTTAAGGATGAGGGTGATGAAGATGATGGGTACACGACCCCGGGGTTCCCCCCATGCATATGTCTCCATATTGTAGCTAGGAATAGGTGAGCTGTGTGGATGAAGATCGATGAAAGCGTATACATATATTTCCCAACTGCCGGGTAGTAGAAAAAACCGGGTAGTGTAGAATGTGAGCAAACTGTTGAATATATGGGTTACAAGGAAGGATGTTGAGTGGTTTCAACTGAGAGTTTAACCCGAATTTCGGGGAAATAAATTTCATACAAAAAATGGAAGGAAGGATTTAATTTAGGGGCCCTGGGGGACCTTGGGGTTGCATTGGGTTTGGGGTTAAATGGGGTAATAACAGTACCGGGGTAATAAAACCCCTAGGGTTGGGTAAAGGTTCCTGGGGAAATGAACATCTAGGGTCGGGGTTTGGATTAGTAGCCCCGGGGTAATAAACCCCCCTCCTCTTAAGGTAAGAGTTAAGGTAGCGTAGCCCTGAGGTAATAAAACCCCCAGGGTTGGGTAAAGGTGCCCGGGGAAATGAACCTCTGGGGTCGGGGTTTGGATTAGTAGCCCCGGGGTAATAAAAACCCCCACGGTAGGAGTTAAGGTAGCGTAGCCCTGAGGTTATAAAAGCCCCAGGGTCGGGTAGTGTATTTGAGCCCCGGAGTATTATTTGCAACTTTAAGAGTGTAACTAATGGATGGTTTGATTAAAGGAATGGATTAGTGAAAGTAAACTAATTAGAGGGATTGAGAGAGATGTAGTATGAGAGGCTGGATGGATGTTAATTAGATTGATGGTTTTGCTATTCTGTTCTGTTAATGGCTAGCTTTTACTCTCTAAATAATACCCTAAAGATTAAACCCTATTCTCCGAGGTTATATCACTCTATCCAGGGATTTAGTTATTTACTTCATTATCTCGCTTGGATGGATTACTCTCCGGTCTTTGTATCTGCCGTTATTATTAAACGTATTTTTGGGGTTTAGAACGCCCAGGGTTGTCTATTTTAGCTGCATAAGACTTGAGCTCACTCTAATCTCAATAGTTGTTCCAGTTTTCCAGGGGCTATTAAAGGGGGGAGGCTTTTATATTATTTTAACGGCATTTAATGAGCTTGAGATGATGTTAATCCTTATAATGTGTGTAGGAACTTGCATGAATTTACAATTAATTGTATGTTTTTATGGTTTATTTGTTCAGCGGCTTAAACTTCCAGGATATTTTGGTCCGACTGGGAACGATGGATAATCTGCCCAAGACTCCTTTTGTCCTTGGAACTGAACTTATAGGAACGGTCGGCGCTGTCGGCTCTGACGTCACAAAGTTCAAGGTTTGTTTGATTTATTATTCGGGATAGATTGTATCATTCATCAATCCATGTGGAGTTTGGGGCTTATCTTGTAGGGAATAGTGGTTGCTTAGGGCTTATCACCCTTTCCCACACGCAGTTTTATTTACTGGGTAAATGAAGGATGGGAAAGCTATCTGTAAATAAATGTTTGAGTTAGGTAAGATGAGGCTGGGTAGGTTTAATACGGGATTCCGGGTATTTCCGGGTTTAATTTCCCATCAAAGGCACCCAGGGGATCCGCACGGGGTTTTATGGGGTAATGGATTTCTCGGGGTCACTAAACTTAAAATCCCCGAGTAAATCCCCGAGTAGGGGTAGGGGTTTTAGTAGTTCAACCACGGTGTATTTCCGTCTATGTGTGGTTAATGCCCGGCTAATGATTTAATTTATGGATATATTAGGAAGGGGACTTGGTATTTGGCCTTCCGGAGAATGCAGGAGCTTGGGCGGAGATGATAAACCTTGATGAGAGTAACGTTTGGAAAGTGACGTGTCCTGAAATAGGTTTGGAGAAGTTGGGATCCACGATGGCATATTTGATGGCTGAAATGTTGATGGAACGGGCGGCCGGAAGTGACCTATGCGAAGGCTCAAACATCGTCATCCATTCTGCAGGAGGGTCCGTCGGACTTGCTCTCAGGGATTTGGCTAAACTCAAAAAGATAAATGTGATTGGGATTGCGTCACAGGGGAAATTCGAAAAGCTGGAAGGTCTGGGCTTCTCCAAGCTTATCGAACGGGGTCAGGATTATGTTTCCGAGATTAAAAAGTAGAGAAACTTTGGAAATTTTGGAATAGTATCCTTGGGAGTTTTGTTAACTTCATTTAACTTTGTTTTTTTTACTACAGACTTCACCCAGACGGAGTTGACGCGGTGTTTGACCCACAAGGGGGAGATGACTGTGCTCGGGGTATCTCTCTCCTAGGCCCGTGTGGAACGTACATCCTATTCGGATCTGCGAACATCGTCAGTGGAGAGACCAAGAGTTTCTTCTCGTTGGCCAAGAGTTGGTGGCAAGTTGAGAAGGTGTCACCCTTAAAGTTGATGGACGAGAACAAGACGATCTCCGGGTTTAATTTGAAACAATTGGTCAAAACTAATCCAGAAAAGGTACAAAAGTCATTGGAGAAGGTTTGGTCTCTCATGAAGGACGGGACGATCAATCCCATTTTGGATATCACTTTCCATATGGAACATGTAAGCTTCTCAGACAACTAGTATGCAGCAGTACTTCTTTGCTATTTTTTTATATTGAAATTTGTCCAGTTTTTAAACCGGGTTTTTTCTGTTTTTTTACAAGGTGGCCCAAGCAATGCAGCGAATGCACGACAGGAAGAACGTGGGTAAGATCCTGTTACTCCCGGAGCCACCGATACCCGCACCGAAGGATGAGGAGGTTGGTGGGGGCAGTCTTGCTTCGGCCAAATCTGAATCTGTGGACAGCAACGATACTTCTAAGTAAACTTTGAAACTTGTTCGGCCCACGGAAAGGATGCCCACCCACCCACTAATATTACTAAACTCTTCATTTACTTCCTTACCGGATTAATATGAATCCATCTAGTTCAGCATGATTTATACTTTCCGATGAATTTATTTATTTTATTATAAGAAAGAAAGAAAGAAGGAATTATTTAGTGGGTGTTTCATAATATTCTTCAGCTTCCATACTATGATTATCTATTATCAAATGAAATATTATATAGATTTAGGGAGCGAGAGGTAATAATAATAAATAAAAATGTAAAAATCGCAATGAAGTGGGGGATTCCTGTTGGACGGATAGGCATTTAGTATGTTAGTCGTCGTGTGCAGATTTTATCATTGATTGCATGGACGCAACCAGCGTGGGTACAAGGGTACATTGTACCCACTGGATTCTTCATGTACCCACTAGAATTCCTGAAATGCCCTATCCTTTACATGTTAAGCAGGCTCGGCCCACCCAAACCCCTCCCTATC
>JAQFZX010002539.1:0-18328 GCA_034682405.1 Hydroisotoma schaefferi | reverse complement strand
AAACGGTATATTATTCTGTCATACTTTAGCCAAAGCTAGCCCAGTGGTGATGATTGTAGGGCTAATCATTCCCCGTCGAGTTAAACGATTAAATTCAACATATTGATAAAGCTGCCACCGACAGATGCATAAAATAAAATTAGACTTGAATCCATGAATTTTTCCGTATGCCAATGCTTACCGATGCTATTAGAGCTCCACGGAGAGTCACACTAGGGTACGGTTGTATTTTTATTGGATAGCGTAGAAGTATTTAGAGTTCAATGGAATTTCGGTAGGATCTTGGCTTTTGAAGTCCATCTCTATTTATGTTTACCAAAAGCATTTTAAATATCTATTAGAATTGGCCTATTTGTTAAATTATAAAATCTTTGGATCCTTCAATTAGGTTCGCATCGTGTTCATTCCAAACCACTCTTGCTTTGGCTAATATCTCCAGCCGGTTTTGCCTTAATTTTATGGATGAAAAAGTAGAATGGTCAGAATCTTATTTGATAACCAAATGACCATAAAATTCAACTAATATTCTTCTGATTATTTTACTTGACTGTTCAAATACTTTGGTACAGCATATCAAAACATTTAAGTCGTGCATGACTTGGACAAACGTAACTTGATGTCCTCAATTCTTTGCCAATTAATCGTTATAGAGTATGATGCTATGGATTTTGTGTCATGTAAACTTCCGTCTTTAGCAAATGATGAGTAGTGAAAGCCAACAAGTTTGGGACCTGCTGTCTTAAAGTTCAAACGTAGCTTGTCAAACTTCCAATGCAATTATATTTGCATGGTGGGTACCAAGGATTTCACCCCAACCGCCCTGCGAAATAAGGAAACCTGCTGTGCACAGTTTATTAATTCAGTCACTTTGACATCAGTAATTGATTTTAAAGAGCTGAATAAACTACATGAGAGCATCGATCGGCCTTGTAATAAAAGTTTGTATATTAAATTATGTAATGTCAAGGCATGCACAATATCAATGCCTTTCATAGTTAGTTAGGTACTACTGTGTACAAGTTCAAACGGCATCTGTGAAAGGCGCATTCTAATAATAAACTGTTGCTGGCTTCAATGTTGAATACCGTAAAGCTTCTAATAGAAGACCCCGCCTTCTATTCTTAGAACAGTGCTAAACCCCCGCCTACTAATAGAGACCCGCCCTTTATTAGAAGCTTTACGGTATTATGATTTAAGCGTAACAATAACGAGAATAGTATTCTTATCTCTCAAAAATTAATCTTAATCTTAAATAGCACGACGCTATCTTATTTTGCGAATCTCTTGCAAATTTACGCTCGTGTACTTGCTGCATATTTAGGTCAAAAACTTATTTTAACAAGCAATTTTTACATCCGCATCTGCAAGCTGTAAATGGCCAGCGCAGCGTTCGTTTTATACGCTACGGTTGCAGACGACTAAAAATATTTTGCTCAAACTTCCTCTCTTCTGCTTGCTTTAACTTAATTTATTAATACTGCGAAAGTTGAAAGTTTGACTTGGATGAAGTCAGCAGCAATAATAACGACAACAGTAGCAAAACTTTCGTTACAACATTATTGTTTGTTTGTAAAGTATTGCGTGCTTTGTCCAGCTTCCCTTACATGAGGAAAGTTTCTCTTATGTTTTTTAATAATTGGCCAAGTAGATAGGAGCTTATTTATACATTGTAATGTACAATGCATTGTACATGTGTGTTTACTCTGCGTCAGCTCCTTCATGAATCAACTCAATGACTCCATTGCTTAATATTATTTATCCTTTGAAATGAAACATTTGCACGTAAAACATTATTTCTCGAACTATAAAGGGAAGAATACGGATACAGAACTTAGGTAAGTTTGATGCTGATAAATGCATGAAAGTCGAAAGCACACAGGCGTGCATGAAAAAGTTAAGTTGTACAGCGCTTAAGATGATAGGTCGATCAAGTTTAACAACTTAAGTTGATTCTTTCTAAAAGTAGATGAATCATTCATGAGGAAATAGGACCGAACCAAGCAAAGAATGGAAAAATAAAATGAAGTAAAAAACCTAATAAAACAACACGGTTGCGTTAACTCATCATCCCTTCTATTTCAATCCCTAATGCATTGCAGGAGGTTCTACTAATTTAATTAATTATTTCCTCTAATTTTAAACATGTTTTAGCAATGACAGTCGTATCCTTAGTTTACTACTTTAAGCTGTGTACTTTGTTTCTTCTAAAGACTTGGACAACAATGTTTTTTATTGTGGAAAGAAGATTAGTTCTAGAGTTAGTATAGCGTAAATAGCCCTTGTCCTTGTCGGTGGGTTTTACCTTGATACACGATAGGATACAAGGTATGCTTAAACTTTATCGTCCTAAACTTAAAATCTTACTCCAATTCTCATTAGTGAAACTTTCTTCAGAAAGTCACATTTAGCTGACTTCGTATGCTCCATGAACTTTCTTATATGCCTTAGTTCAGGTGGATAATAATGATCTCATCATTACCGAAACGAAATCTGATAAACGTTTTGTGTTCGTCCTTAGCTGAACTTATATAGCTACTCTAAGTAATTATTTGTCCTCTGGGAGAAGAGGCTTAAAAAATATATTGGGCAGTAAAGAAAGAACATGAACTGAAAGTAAAAGGGAGAGGGTTGACTGGTGATTGACATTTCCAAGTTCCAAATGTTGCTCAACCACGTACATCAAGCTAAAGATTACATCATTTGGTAAACATTTTCAGTTTATTGGAAGTAAACACATTTTAAAGACGAATAAATTGCATTACATAAGTAGGATGAGCTTTGTAACTGATTGATAAGAATAAGAAAGACGGATTTAATTGATCTCGTAGGTTAAAAAATGAAACGACTTCTAAGAAACGGTAACAGGTTAAAACATGGTGTAACAATATTACGGAAAAGTTAATTTGAAAATAGAGTGTAACTTTCAACCAAATATAATGTTGTGCAGTTCGTCGAAATTGTAGATTAACAAATTCACAGGGTGGTTGACTCTTTGAATAAAATAAATTAGAAATGCCAGTCAGCCAGGTTCCGTGGGTGAGACGCACAAAAAGAGCACTTAGAAATAAAGTAAAGAAAGTTCCTATTTAATTATAACGACAATTGAAACAACAACTGAAAACTTAAATCACTTCCCCAACTGAAAACTCATTAATTCTGTTTCTTGCAAATTCCTATTCCTAGATCATACAAAAGACCAACAAATAATAGCTTAATTAAAGCAACTTGACTAAGCATATTAATCAATTAATGTATACTACATCCAGATTAATAGCAAACATAACACGACTAATATCAAATATATAGTAATTACTAAAGCATGAGAATCTTACTTAATAGTAAAGTACGTCATTAAAGATTAGATGAGTAAGCCCACCTCTTATGCAAAAATTATCATGATTTAATATATGGATTCTCGTTTGTTATCGAAGTTCTTCAACAAGTTAGCAGAATCTGCTTTGTGTATGATGTAGACGTATGTAGATCGCTCACTTCTTTAATAATACATAATAAATTAGTAACAATTCGTACGTAGAATTCGATTAATTAATTTGAGTAAATGGTTGATCGCGTTCAATGTTCAATAAAACAGCGGAGGTTAAGTGCAAAAGTAGCAAGTTGTTCGCTTTAGCCGAGGAGAGGAAATGACTTTTATTTTGTCCTAGTCATAACAATAAACCATGGCAGACTAATCAAATACAAAGTGGCTGAAAATATTACAAACTGTGTATCCCTATTTTCCTCATGTTGTGTGTATTTCTTCTGCAGGGCTCGGATTTCTAATCATTCTCATACTTATTAAATGTAGATCACAAGGAAACAATAACAAATGATTGAAATCTGAGTATCAGTTGCATATTTAATTATACTAAAAATGCAAATATATGTTTCGATTGAGTTTCATTAAATTAAAATTAAATACTAATATTAATCAGTAGGAGTACCATGCTTACTTCAAGGCTTTTATTTCTCTCTTCAGCAGTAAAATAATAATGCAACGAGTAAACATCACTTCCCTTTGAGTAAACTTCAGCTAGAGATCCAGTTGGCAATTTGGTCGGATTGTAAAAAGCAAAAAGTCTAAATTTTGAAAAAGTACTTTATATTGTAAGTAACACTCCAGAAGGCAATCTTTTCTTTTGTAGTTAGAATAAAAACTTGAGAGTGACGTACTTTCCGGGTTCTTCAATATTTTATACCCGGGTGCATCCCCAAAAATAGAGCAAGAGCAAGGGAGGAACACGATTCTACTTTTTAAGTGAGGTGAACTTAGTCAAATCCTGTGAACTTTTTCACTTGGATACGTTTAGATTATAGGAGGATGGAAATATTAAATGAAGAAGTGAGAAAAAAATTGCTCCGTACGTTTAGCCATGTAAAAGCTTCAATTTGATTTTAAATGTTAAAGGAAAGAGACCGACTTTCACTTTCCGGCCTCGAAAAATGAAAGTAATTAAAGCTATCTGGTTATTTCGTTATTTTGGTCTCGATAGTAAATAATTCTGTCCAACCAACTGTCTTATCTCTTGTAAACGATCTTCCCAGTTTAGGGGGATATTTTTAGCGATAGCATGTCTCTCTTGGTCTACCCTTCTTGTCCTTGTCGTCTCTCCAAGAAAGCATCTCGAGTATGCAAAATTTTTGCATTTCATGTTAGAGCCACTGAAACTGACCACCTTCTTTTATTTTAGAAATCAAGGCAAGTAAAAATGGAGGCTCTAATGAATTGAAGTTGAAGTGGGGTTTAGTGAAAAAATGGGTTTCAGTAAGCTGGATTTTGAGTTCGTTTAATCCTACCCTATTCTAACGTATTAATATCAGTATGCGACTTGCAATGATGCAATCATCTAAACCAACCCTGTAAATCCCGAAGTCAGAGTTTCCTCATGTAATTGCCTATGAAAGAGAGGGTTTCTTTTGCTTTATGGTATTACGCGGAATAATGGTGTTAAATGCGCACTCTACTTTCACCGCTTTGTTGCAGTGTTTGTAATCGGGCATTTATAACTTCAAACTGTAGTATTTTCGGAAATAATGTCCCCCTTTAATAATCCCCCTATACCCTTCCATGTTAAAATTAAAATTGGATCTATCAAATGCTTTCTTTGGCGACGGTAAAAATGGAGTTTAAATCGGGTCTTACGACTACAAAAAGGCAATAGTCGGCTAGATGAGCATGTCATGTTCAGGTGAATGCTATAGCACCTTAAAAGAGTACGAGTTCTTTCAATTCTTGTCAACTGCAGTGAGTTTGTATACTGGACATAATTTACTATACGAGAATACAGAAACTTTCACTGATCTCTCTACAATTCATCATCATCAGTTTCCTTTCGACCACGAGGATGTATAGACATGTTTCTCCTCTGGGATCAAACTGCTCAACTCGACTTGTTTATTATCTAATTTGATTTAACTTATTACACAGGTGTGTGTACTTTTCTGAACATACAAATGTATGGGCAGTTTTTTTAAATCTTGACTTTCTACAGAAGTAAGCTGAACAAAAGTAAACTTTGTTATACACGTTTTAATGACCTGGTCTAATGAGACAAGACCATCGTCATCATCACAGCTTATGGCTGAATAAATGGGCAACTTACTGCAAACTTTTTTACAACATACCTTGTAAGCACTAACAAGTAGTTGTCCAACTTTCTTATTTTGTGGGATTAGTTTATAAATGAAAGCTTGCGCCGGACTTAAGAGTAGAAGCCTTATTTAAAAGAAAAGCTTACAGAAAGTATTAATTCAAAAAGTTGTAAACTAAGCCATATTATTAGATTACTTTAGGTTAGGTCAGAAAGCACATATATTTCTTAGTTTTAGCCCATAGTTATAGGGATTGCCGTGTCCGTCTGCCCGTCGGTCAGAACGATAACTCTCGAACGCGTAGCACCACCGACCTCAAAGTTGGATAAAGCAAATCCTCAAAGCATACGTTTAGGAGCTAAGGCTCGAATATGAGCCAAATCGATGAACCCAGCGACCCGTGGGGGGCCAAACCCCCCCCCCCCGGGTATTTAAATAGCCTGAAATATATTTCTCTACTTTTCGACCAAAATCACAAAAATATAAATAGTTTGGCCCAAATCGACAGTTTAAAGACCCGTGGGGGTCAAAAAACCCCACCGGGTAATTAAATGGCCTGAAACATATTTTTCTTCTTTTCCACCAAAATAAATATCACAAAAATATAAATAGTACGAAACAAGGTGAATGGGGGTGTGGGGGCTACCCCCACGTTAAAAACAAAGAGGGATACGAAACAAATGTGTGCAGAAAAGATAAACGGTGATAAATATTGCGCCAAAGCGCCCTGGAATGGGCTCTGCTAGCTGCACTCGGAGGTTTTTGTTACTAAAATCTGAAAACTAGAGAGATAATTCTTGACTCTTAGCTCAACTATGATTGACGAATTAACTAAATTATTGTTGGTATTCTAGATCTTCCTAGCTGAAAAGGGGCTAGCCTTGGCATTATTACTGAAAGTAAGGAGGGTTAGAAACGGGAGAGAAAGCTTCAACGCAAATGGCAATTCAGGGAAAATACATGCAGGAGTTGAAATACCCGTGCAGGATGCCTTAAACGGCCATATATTATTCTAAAAGGAATCAACTGGTGACTATCGACTTTGGGTGATACATTTTTCCATGTAGGAGGAATTGCAAACTCAACCCACCATCGTCAAGCTGTAAGTGAAAGAATCGTTTCGGGTTGTCGGTTGCCAAGCTATCTTATTGTATTTGCATACTTTTTATAATTTCATTTAATAAAGAGTATTTTAGGCAGTTGCGGGTATTGCTTTCTTTGTGGGTATTTTTTAATCATATAATGTTACTTCGTCTATCCTTTCAAAGGATGAACATATAGTTTGTACTTGTGCTTTTATATATTTTATGATGTTACTGAATACAAATTTCAAAATCCCTTGAACAGGTTCGAATTTTACAATAACTTATGGGGTAAAAACGGGTAAGAATAAGAATGAGAAAGAGGATTACCGAAGAGTACTCTTACGTTACCCTAATAGTTATTTGTACTATTTATGCATTTTTACTGTGCGAATAGTTCCTTCATCTTCATACAGTATCGACGTACATACAGGAAGTAATTCCCCTACGAATTTAAAAAAAACTTCACATGAATGAGTGAGATGCTATGGAAAGGAAGGGCTAAATTATTTAGAGGGGGTAAAAGGGGGATTTATTTCCGGAAATACGGGAGTCAAAAACTTTATACTGCATTAATAGCCATTCAGTTGGGCTTTCATTTACCACACTGTGGCTGTACGAGGCTTCTATTACGCCTGGTAGAATAAATTGGAATAGCACTCAACTTTCCTAAAATTAGAAAAATGTATGCTACATGACTGACTGTCAGGTTTACTTACCGAAATTCGTTTGGCAATGCCAGGTTTAAGGTTTCATTTCTGGAATTATTATTAAATTGAAATTGAAAAGAGTTTCTCCAATGACGCAATCTTAAAATCACCGGTTATATAAGCTATCTAACTAAGAAGTGGCAATATGATTACTGCAGAGTAAACCTAAAAATATTTTTTATGTAAGCGGATATTCTTAACTTTTTTCTTTGAATATTTCCTTTGAAATTTATCCTTGCGCTGTTTTCAAAAAGACTGTACTTTTTCCACACACGATCCTAGTTTTATATCTTGTTTGTATTTAGATACGCACTAACAATATAATAAATGCAAAGATTATTCTTCCTTTTTGGTATTCCTATAATAACAAAATCCTTTCTTGCTGCGAGTTCTTTTTACAGAATAAAAATCTGAGAAATGGTAATAATAAATAAAAAAAATAAACCGTTGCAAGCATTTGTAACGAAGAGGTGTAAACAACCGTTAGATGTCAGTTGTGCGCGCATTGTGTCAGGAGTGAGCGCGCGGTGTGTCAGGAGTCTCATAGTGCTCTATTTTGACCTGCTACGGCCCCAAAAGATCATTAGGAGTACCCAATTAGTGGCCTATGAAGTTTTTGACGTAATGGGTGTCCTTTGACCTTGAGGGGTGTTGTTGATATCGCTAATCTTCAAACTTACTTCCTACTTTGACCTCAATAACTAAAATCAGAAAACAGAAGTTGAAAAAGTTGAACCGTTCAAGAGTCATCGCGTGAAAGGACAGACAGCCAGCCATACAGATAGAGTGAAAGTACATTCACATAAAGAGGTTTACACTTCTTAACAAACCGTTGTAAACGGGCGTAGCAAAGGGATAACATTGCTGTGTTTGAAACAAACGCGTGATTATGTGTCCGGAGTGAGCGCGCGATGTGTTTGGGGCAATAGGAGACATTTTGAGGTGTTTAGGGCATTGTCAGACATTCTAGGGCGTTTGGGGTAGTAGTAGAGGCTCACTCTGCCCCATCATGACCTTATTAAGGTCATACCTTTTAACCTGAGTGTCACAGAACAATTTTGATCCTTGTTTTGAAATGCCGCAGTAAGTACCTTTCCAACTATACCATGGTTGATAGGGGTTAGCATATACGAATTTGTGACCTTTGACTCCACCCCCCAGGGGGTGTGACCCAATCAGCCCATCTACGAACTCCCAGAGTTTCTGGTCCCCAAAAACCGAAATCCAAAAACAGAATTTTAAAAAGTGCAACGGTTCGAAAGTTATCGCTCGGACGGACAGCGGGACAGCCAGTCAGCCAGCAGGACCGTGCATTCACATAAAGCCTTCGCTGCGCTAGCCTTAATAATTAAAAGAGATACATTTACTTCTAAGTTTTTGAGTGGTTTTTTACATTCTAAAAGCTTATAACCTGTTGAAGAATAGAGAAACGCGTCATTTTAAGCAATAAACTTTGAAATGAAATCAGTAGTTTGAAGTGTGTTTTATTCACAAAAGTATAATAATTTAATTTACAAAGTTTGCTCTTGTTGACAATTGTGCAGGTGCACTTCACTTGCTGGAAATCAAGTTAAAGGTTGTTCTTTAGGTGTAAATTGACGGGATTTTTACATTGAGATAAGCTTTGCTGTGTATTTAAATGATCGAAATTAGTTTTGACCATTGCAAATTTCATCATTATTTTCACTTTTTTAACTCATTATATTTCGTAATAAATAGATAAATTCATATTAAATATAACAACAAAGATTTAATTAGAGACGAAGGAATCCTTATTTTTAGCTTACTGCTTCTACAAACCTTACTTTTAATCACCGACAATGCTACTACCTATTTTGGGTTTTTGAAAAAGATGGATGAATACGCTACGACGATGAGAAACGACGACTACACCTTTGGAGAGGTGGACAATCACTCAGAGGCGTTGATGAACAGTTCTGGATCGTCATACTGTGGTTCTACCTGGATATCCGTAGGTTTAGCGTACACCAACGTCCACGGCTTCGTCAGTCTTACTGTCTGCTTTGTGGGTTGTGTGACAAATCTGCTGAACTTGATTGTACTTACTCGACGAGATATGATAAACCCAACTAATGTCTTACTAACTGGATTGGCAACGGCAGATCTCCTAAATGAAGTGGAGTATATCCCCTATGCTCTTTTTATGAGAACACTTAAAAAGCCACCGATGACCTATCCCTGGGCCTTGTTTGTACTCTTCCACTCAATTATATCGCAGGTGAGCTTAAATTATATTGCAATGGGTACTTGGTACTGCAGTATAGTGCTGCAAAAATGAAACATAAGAAATGCACTAGAAAAATCTTGTAAGGTATGAAAGATGTTGCTTCAGAAAGTATTTTTTTAATTGCTTCCAAAAATTCCTAGAACAACTTTCAAGTATCAGATCATTAGCATTGGAGAAGGCTTGGCCTAAGTAATAGTTTCAACGTCTCACATTTCCTTCGACTATGGTTTTTTTGTAGAAATAAACCATACCTAAATGGAATAAAAGGATAAATGTTCACTCGGAATAGAATTAATTGTCCAAAATCTCTTTCACAATCACAATAAACCAAAATTTTCTGAGGAAGAAACGAACAAGTGAATCTGATTAGGTTTCGGTTAAACCGGTTTTGCATAGCTTGACATTCTGTTGTCATGTCGAAACATCAATACGAACAATGACGATTCTCCTTACTACCAGTTAGATAAATTCTGTAACAAGATAATGAAATGAAATGGATGCATCCTTCAGTATGAAATTCTAGTTTTTACCTGAAATTATTGCATCCTTTGTCCATGCAGTGTATAAATAAATATTCAGTTAATTTGTCCCTATCAGGTATCCCATACGATCTCAATTTGGCTAACTGTGACGGTAGCAGTATGGAGATACATCATGGTAGCGATGCCAATGAAGACAAAGCAGCTTTGCACTATGAAGCGTGCAAAGTATGCTGTAGGAATTGCTTATGCTTCATCTCTCATTGTTTGCATCCCAGTTTATCTTTGCTTCTCTATAAAAACCAAATTTCCGAAGACACCTACTCCGTCTCCAGTTACCGTTTTATCTTCAGCCTCATTTGCTGACAATATGCTCAATGGAACAGACGTGGATGTTGAGATGGCTGGGATTGAGACGTCAAATGCTTCTTTGGTTCCTAAATACTTTGTTTACTACTCCAATTTAGCTCTGGAAAGTAACCAATATCTTGTCAAAATAAATTTTTGGATATACAGGTAAAGAAATCTATTTATCTCGAGTAATATTTTCCAATAAGAAACTAAACTAGATTTAACATATTGACTGACAGTACTTAAAATTAAACCTATACATGATCTAGCACGATTAATTCCAAGTAAAGTATAGGTATAAAAATAGTTCTAAGTTTCGGTTTAAATTATGTTTTAGTGTGGTGATCAAGATTATCCCCTGCATTACACTAACGATGTTAAGTATTGGATTGGTAAACTCCCTATTGGAGGCTAAACGTCGGAAGAAGAATCTGTTTCCAATCCGCCCAAAATGTCCGTACGAGGACAGAACGACGCGAATGCTATTGGCTGTACTTTTTCTGTTCCTTATTACAGAGTTCCCTCAAGGAATCCTCGGACTTTTTAGCGGAATATTAGGCGATACCTTTTTCCAGTCTTGCTATATTCCCTTAGGCGATCTCATGGACATTGCAGCCCTTCTCAACTCAGCAATCAATTTCATCCTTTATTGTTTAATGAGTTCCAAATTTAGAAAGAACTTTGTTCAGATGTTTATTTAGCCCGTATATTTAATAAAAAAATGAATTTCAGCTTTGGAACTCGATGCTTAAATGCAAGTTTTACCTCGATAGTCCAATATTTAGATTTAGAACATTGGAGTTCGTGCAGATAAAAGCGATGTTTACATCTTACCCACGGTGTTACCACGGTTTTTTTTCTTGTCTTTTTTTCATCATTAACAAATGTAACGTAGAAACCCTATTTAGATTTAGTGTAATGTTCCTGCTACTAATTTATTCTGTAAATTTACCATTGTAAATGTAAATCATGATTGGTATTGTCCAACAAGTTTAGAAATGTAATTTTAAGAGTTGAGCCAATTTATTCAAAACTAAAAGAATTATTCAGAGTCGGGGTGGTAGGGTCCCCCTGGTATTTTCTACGCTAGCGTAGCGTTTCTTCTTCCTTGTATCATTTCACGTGAATCCTTAGTCTGTATCTGTAACTACTGAACTTATTAAAATGTCCTATGACTGCACTGACGACTGCTAGAGTATTATAAATTGTATACTTAATGATAGTGAATGAAAGTACGTTTGATGTACAGGATGTTTTCGTGGAAGGTCCCACCTTTTGACGACGAATATTTCAAACTACCCGACGGAATTTTATGAAATCAGTAAATAATTGAAGCTGAGTAACAAGATTAAATATTTAATATAATTTTAAACATCGGAAAGTTTATTCAGAACCCCTGGGGGGTTTTAAATATGATTTTATGAAATTAACATGGGCTCTTATGGCAATTTTTCTAAAAGAATTTTCGATAACTACCCAAGACGATTTATTCATAGCGTCTCATCGCTAACATCATTTCTAAAAAGGTCGGTTGGAGTAAAAAAGGCTCAACCTTAAATTTCATATTATTATTTATAATTGTTCATAATTGGTTGTCATTTTTTACCCACATGGGTCTTATAAACTTGACTAATTAAAAAAAATAATCATATTCGTTTGTTTAAGGCAAAATGTTTAATTTCTAATTTTGCCTTTATTTGTTTAAAGAGCCCATGTTAATTTCATAAAATCATATGTAAAACTCCCCAGAGGCTCTGAATAAACTTTCCGATGTTTAAAATTATCTTTAATCTTGTTACTCAGCATCAATTATTTACTGATTTCATAAAATTCCGTCGGGTAGTTTTTGAGATATTCGTTGTCAAAAGGTGGGACCTTCCACGAATACATCCTGTTCCTGCATGTAGCGTAGCAAGTGGAACTCTAAATATGTCACCTATGAACTTATACGTTTTGTAAATTAGTATATATTTTAGAATCAGAAACTTCAATTTATTTGTACAATAAATTAATATATAATGTAAAATGTGATGAAACACAAAACAGAAAGAGCTTACATATTTTAAAGACAAATATGTTCTTAAAACGTGGCCATCAGACAGGACTGGCTGAATAAGCATTGAAGATGGCTATGCGTCTACAAAAGAAAGCAGAGTACTGCTTAAACCATAAAAGCTAGAATCCAACATTCAGCACTGATCAATTCTGTATATTTTGTAAAATAGTAGTATTATGAGCTAAAAGAAAGCAACATTTTTAAAGAGGTGTAATACAAATAACAATAAAACTAAAATGAAGACAAATTGATCATTAATGCTTGAATCTGGGGTTTAATCTGTCAGTAAGATGCAAATAAATCTTGATGTAAAATTCCAAAAAAAATTCCAATAAAAATTCCAACGAGCAACAAAATCTGTTTTACGCCCCAGCAAACAGCAATACGTTACACAAATCGCTAGCAGTGTCAAATTTTTTTTAGATAACTGGAGGCCTTATAAAACCAAAAAGGCTGGAGGTTTAGTTGTTTCATATCAGAGATAGACTCGTTATAGTTTAAACGTACAAATAACTTCAAAAAACCCATTAATCGTATCATTTTAGTGTCCAGACTGGTTACCCAGTCATTGGTCTTAGTGCAAAAACTCTCAGTAGTTTTAAAACATGTATATTGTTATGTAGTATTATTATTTCCACTTAAAAACGTATCTCTTAAAATAAAAATTTTGAATTGCATCAATTATGAATTAATATTCTGTACATAATTTTCCAAGCCATTATTCATTACAATCTCAAGCCTCCTGAATGTTTATCAGCACCACTGGTTCTACATGTAGAGAAGGTAATCAAAACATAATTTCAGTGAAAGTAAAAGATTACAGTGACAGAGAGGCAGCTTTACTTCACACAAACTATTGTAAATCTATGCAGATTGCAGATACAACAAAGGATGGGGTCCGAAACTTCAACTATCTACGTAGTACACAAGAACGAGTTGAACACTTAAGATGGCCCTGTCCTGATACTAAGAGAGGCACAAATAGATTAGTATAAGACAAATAGCACCTGTTCTCTCTTTGACATTTCTCTATCATTAATCATCTATACCATTCCAACCCAAACCCTACTCAGCAGCAGCAAACAACTACTCGGCAAAGGTAAGGGAACACTGCCTATTTGCATCAACTGAAGTGCACCCGATTGCTGTGCTGTGCGTGTATTTGTGCAAGTGAGATGTCCCAAAGGTCTCTAAGCAGGACTGAGTGAATTTATAATGTGAAACCGTATTCGAGTCTCATTTAGTATGTACAGGCAGGATCACGAGGAATGGACGAGGTAGGTAGGTTGTCTGTGAATTCCATCAGATTCGTTGACAATAGATAAAAATTTCAACGCACTATAAGCGTACGTCTCTGTGTGTAATATGGCAAAAAATCTCCTGAGAGGGCTGGAAAACACTTAGAAAAACGCTCAGTGAAAAAGCACTACCTCCATAAAACGGTTTTGGCTCACTTTCACCACTCATATAGCATTCCTTTCTGTATGAATGACCATTCCAATCCAATCTGCCACAAACGATTTAAATTCTGGCCCATTCAGATTTGGCAATGATGTATTGGCAAGGTAAACCATAAAATATATGGGGAAAAGTATTATTATTATGCTAGCTACTATTATACTATGTTCCTTCAGTGTAGCTTTCTCCAATTGGGTGAAATGAATGCCTGTCTGGAAATTTCTAACGTTCTTTCTCATGTATATGCATGCAAGGTGGGGAAATGTATGGTTTCTTGTTAAGATGAGCCTTTTGGAAACACCTTCACTTGAATAAAAATTTTGTTAATTAATCCCCCCACTAGGAATAATTACCCACGGTGTATTAATTCCCCGTGGTAAATAGGGGCTTGAAGTAATAAATCCCCAGGGAAATGAAAACGAGAAATACGGTAATTGTGTATGACATCGACATCAGCGAGCAGATTTTTGCACTTAAAAAGTTAAAGGGCTCTGAAGATACCTACACTCTGGTTCTGGTCAGGAGCTATCAAATCCAGCTCATATCGTAGCTGGTTACAAACGAGTACGAGATTAAAGTGATAGGTTTGTATAAGATTCTGTCAGGATATGTTGGTGGTGGTTTCTTTTGGTTAGTAATACTTTAAACCAAGTACCTAGTTTGGTCATTTACTACTACCTTTTTACTTCGGAAATCCTTTGGCGTTTTGAAACTTGTCTATAAATTTGGTGCTGCTGGGATCCGGAAGAATGTTACCCGGTGGTAAAATAATTAGATAGGATTAGGTAGGACCTCGAGCTGACGGCTATTCATCAACTAATGTACTTCTCATCTTGTAAGTGGCTCTTTCAAAACGCCAGAAAGAACTCTTTGCCAGGTTGAGGTTGGCCGTGAGGCAGGACTGAAATAAGAAAGAGATTCTGTCCAAAAATGTTCCCGCATAGACCGTTACCGTTTGTCCTTTGGGTCTGTCCGCAAAACAATTTCAGGGATAGGTAAAAATCGTATTCATTCACATTATGAGACTTTTATTACCTACTTCCAGGATATCCTTCGGGTTGGGCTTGGATGGATGGCCTGAAAATGATTTAGTTTCTCTATAAATATTCCAATCCAATTCAGCCCTACCGGACATTTTGGTAAGGAGGTTGCAGATATGGAGGAATCTCTAATAACAAGAACCAAGTTTTTACTTTCAAATGTCTGATCAAATGTCTTGTAGTGGTGTATTTTATTCTTGTTAGTAGGCAGCTTTTTCTGGGGGTTCCGAAATTTTAGTAAATAGCGTTTTTTAAATTTTTACCCCTCCTCTCCAGGAACTCGCTACATATCTGCAATCCTACCCGTCCTTTCCTGGAATCCGCTACATATCTACAACTAGGCGCGCAAAGCCAGTTTCAACTGGCTAATCTAGCGAAGATTGACCTATTTTAAGGTCTAGTGGCACACCCACTTCAAACGAACCACAACGGTGTACAACTGGTAGACTTATAGCTATTATCTCACACCAAGATGAGTAAAATTGGCTAAGATTTACAGTAGCGCCATCGCTTTGACGTTTTGAAGGTTGAAGGGCACATCCCCTGCATGCCAATTCCACTTATATGTCAACCGCTAGGTCAATACCTTTTATTTGACATCAAAATAGGCGAAATCGGTTAAGGTTTACGGATGCGCCTTTTTGTGACCTTTCAAGGTCGAGGGTCAAAATTTCGAACCTTCAGTCCTAAAAGGAACGGAAAATGCGATTTTTGGAGACCAAAATTAAGAAAATCCGATCAAAATTCTTGTCCTGCATCCCTAGCACAGACGAAATTAAATACTGAAGATTATAAAATAGGATCATACCCATCATCTTCTCCTGGAACCCGGTACATATTTACAATCTAACAAGAAAGCAAAGGCATCTATCTCTTTATGCACTTACTAATCTTGCACAGCATAAGTAAGGCTAAGAATAAGTGATAGCGGGATTGAAATGAAACACGTTTTAATCGATGCATAGGTCGCTAGGAAATTTGATCGCGTATTTAGAGTACCGTATATATCCTCGAATACAGGCCGGGGCCACTATTCAATTTTTGACTTTTTTGAGGGGGCCACTATTCGGGAGGGGCTACTAACTAATATGTTTAATTTTAAAAACGCATCCCTTACTTTGAAAAAGCATTACGCATTACTTTATTTCATTCAAATACAGCATGCTTGAATTGACGAATTTGACGACATCCAATTTAAACTTCACCGTAAATTATCGCCGCGGAGGGATTTTTTTTTGCATGCGATAAGCAAATAAATCAATCGTTCTCTGTTGTAAAAATCGTTTTATTTACTGCAAGGTTGAACATGTCTTAAACGCATGCGGCGCTTTCGCATAAAGCGACTCATGGTCCAGGGTTACTTATACGAGATGGGCTACCATTCGAAGAGGCTACGATTCGAGGAGGGCCACTACTAAACAGTTTCGAACTTGAAAGGGTGGCCACTATTCGCAGGAAGCCTCTATTCGAAGATATACGGTATATACTTTTTGGTACGTTAGATAATGTTAATAATAGTAAGATTATTTTTTGGCAAAGTATAAAACGCGTTTAAAATTCAGCCATTACTAAAGATTAAAAAATCGTAGTTGCTTTGAAACCAGACAAGAGTCTTATCTATTATTCCAAAGTAATAAATTAAAATTCATAAACAAACATACTTATAAATTTACTTTCTAGTTTCGGAGGAAATACAAATAGAATAATAGAAAACACTCGTTGAAAGCGTACTCAGTCGAAGAGTTTCATGAAAAATAAATTTTTCGTTATTAAGCGTCATTACTCTTTTACTCTATCTTTCTTCAGTCGCTGTTTGCTTTAAAACTTAACTTGAATACATCTTACATAAATATTTCATACTTTTAAGCAGGGTTACAGCATACATAAATATGCAACATGCACTCAGTAAACGTCTGTCAAATCAACTCTATAAAGCTGAAAATGTACATGTACAGAAAAAACCCACACCAGACTTTTATACCCAAGCGAGGGTCAGAAAGTGACCCGTGATGGTCCAAATCCAATCGGGTAAAAAAATATGGAAAATTCATAAATAAATAAGCAAGACATCTATCTCTATCGCATTTGTTCTGGTTACTTGACATATATTCAAAAAGAGCCGGAGTTAGCGTCACGGGATCCAGCGACACGGGGTCCGGAGCGACAGGAGATCCAGCGACACGGGGTCCGGAGCGACAGGAGATCCAGCGACACGGGGTCCAGCGACATGGGGTCCGGAGCGACAGGAGGTCCAATTGAATGAAATTGGACAGAAGTGTACGATACTTGGAATATGACATTTTATTTAGTCGATGCTTTGAAAATGTACCATTTTTCAATTCACTGCGGTGGTAGCCTATCTTAACAACAGATGTATTTGCATGCAGGCAATCCTAATCTCTGGATTTTTTCAATGGCAAGTTCATGATAAATAATTTATGACAATAAATAGAAAATATAACATCTTACAGTTCATTTGGGAGGTTGTCTGAGCCTATCGACCAGAAATATTTGCATGTATGCTTCTTCAGCTAAATATAATAAACTAATACTACCTACTGCTAAACCACCTATAATAATACTATTATTTCTCCAGAAATTTTTTCTGATCATAGATAAAAAATCTGCATGCATGGATATTTGCATGTCCATGCAAATAAAATATAATTATTGCATGATATTGAACAGTTTTTTTAAATAAAAGTAGAGTGATAGAATGAACTTAACTGTGCTGACTTTATCATACTCCATTCCAATGCATTGTCATAAATTATGCATCATGAACTTGCCACCAAGGTAAAAAATATTCTTGGAAATACTTCTGTTGATAGACTACCACCGCAGTAAATTGAAAAATTCTACATTTTCTAAGCATCGGATCACTAAATAAAATATCATATTCCAAAGTATCGTGCACTTTTCTCCAAGTTCATTCAATTGGACCTCCTGTCGTTCCGGACCCCGTGTCGCCGGACCCCGTGTCGCTGGATCCCGTGACGCGCTCCCAAAGAGCCGTAGTAGAGTAGGATCTGGCAGCTGCAATCGGATTAGACATCTTATTAAGTAATTAAAGATTTTCTTAGGAATAATAGTAATATAATTACAAATTACAACCAAATGCAGAGTTATAACATGCAAATTAATTTTAGTACCGACCGTATGGTTGCATTTAAAAATTATTTTAAATTATATACCGTATTGTCTTGAATAGTGTCCTCCCCCGAATAGTGTCCACTCTTGAATAGTGTCCTCCCCCGAATAGTGTCCACTCTTGAATAGTGTCCTCCCCCGAATAGTGTCCACTCTTGAATA
>JAQFZX010002538.1:0-18333 GCA_034682405.1 Hydroisotoma schaefferi | reverse complement strand
CGTTGCTATGTGGAACCGTAATTTTGTGACTGTAAAATAAATAAGACCCCTATACATATTTCTGATTCACCCTGTATGTTTAATGTAGTTTTTATTATTCATGAATCAGTTAAAGAAACCCGATGATAATATCAATCAGCTCAGTTTATGATTTCAAGTTCCACAATTACACTCAACTTCCTCCAAAAAGAATTAAGCAAAATATCATTAAAGTGCTGACGACTTGTAATAGGTAATAGGCAGTGAAGCCGAGTAGAGTTTAGTTATAAATTATGACATTTAATATCCCACCCTCATCACTACACACACACACACCACTAAAACTTATCATACTTAGAGCTACAAAACTGAAAATACAGTTAAAAGTTAAAATACGACTTTGTTCCCCACAAGCTGCGGCTTATCCAAACATTTTTTGGCAATAAAATAAAACAGGACACTTTTTGAAGGTTTTGTGCAGACAAGTCCAATGAAAGTGATAATGTTGGATGAATAAATTATATTTGGCCAAATAATACCTCACCAGAAGAGGTTGTATTGTGTAAGAGCTACGCTAACAGACACAGCAATCGACATTTAACAGTTTGGTGGGATTAATTTCACACTACTCCAGTGGTGTGTGTGTGTGTAAAAGATAAAGTATTTCCCTATGATGACCACTTTCCATACTTGCATTTCATAGCGTTGTTTGTAACTTACAGTTGTTGTAAATAGAAATGGACAGGTAGCTTGCACTTTGCTCTCATAATTCCTGAAATATTGTTATCAAATCCATCCACTCCTTCCATTTTTAATAAGTGGAGGTCACTGCCAGTCACAAATTGCATTACATACAGGCTGCTTTTAAATGAGCTGTTCTAAAAACCAGTGGGATGACACTAACATGGTTTACACGATAGATAAGATAACTATATTATAGGGTTGAGCGTAAAGGTAGTAAGATGCACAATAGTTGTGCAGTAACCACTACTTGGTTTCTTTACAGAGGAAGCCAATTGTTTTTTAACTAGAAAAGATAACTCTACTGTTGTTGGCTTGAATCACTTGCGCTTTCCTTTACGTTTGCGTCCTCCCACATTTGAACTGGATGAAGGTGGGACAGTTCCGGATCCATTGCTACCGTTTCCAGCCTTCCCTCCAGAAGGAACCCCTCCTGTGGATTTGCACAAGTTGTTAATCAAGGAATCCCAGTCGTCTTCCGCATCCGCTTGGAAATTTCCATCCGGAACGGAGCCCGGTTGTGGAGATGAAACGCCATTTGGAGGTTGGGCCTGTTGTTGATTCCCACTTCCAGCAACAAGTCTGTACATGACGCAGTGAGAGTCCGCTTTTATGTGCAGCAGATTCTTTTTCTGACATTTAGCCCACTCATTTATTTCCCAAACGTACGAATCCATACATGCGAAATAGTTCCAAGCATAACCAAACCATCGTTTCCTTTCCGCCCACAGCTCGCCCTACAAAGGAGGAGGTTCAAACAGCAGTCGCTTTTAAAATTGTGGACGATTTTACTTTTTGAGTATAAAAAGTTGTGGAGTTTGCTACCCACCTCTCTTGCACCATGATGAATGCCACATTGTGCACAGAATCTAGCTGCAAATAACGGACGGTCTGTTTTGTTTTTCTTATGACGAGAATTGCATTTTGTACATCTATAATCAACCATAAATACACATACATGATTAATTGAAAGGGAACAGGAGTTGGAGTTATTTAGTTATTGCAGAAATGTTATTTAATTCAAACGTACCTAATAGAACTTGAAGCGATCTCCATTTTCTTTCTAAGCTGTTCCAAAAGTTTTCCAATCTCTCCGTAAACTTTTTCCTTGGCATGTGCTTCGAGTAACTTTTGATGATATTCAGCTCTTTTCACCGGTTCACCCACTAATTCGAATGCTGTTCCCAACACCTTGAAAGCTTCCTCCGCTCCAAGAACCATGTTTTTGTCCGGGTGGACCAGCACAGCTTGTTTTTTGTAGTAACGACGAATGGTTTCATCTGAACTATCACTTCGAATTCCTAATATGCTGGAAAATAAATAAAAGTATCAAATCGTCTGTTCACTACTAGGGCATGGGTCGGTCTCGCTGTGATTAGTGTCTAGGGAGTTTAGTTACCAATAAGGGTCTTGGCCCTTGACACTAAGCAGTCTTTTCAATGCATCATCCCCATTAGATGGTAATGAAATATTTCTCTCAGGCCCCAAAGCAGCTAGTAAATCTTCACCGTGTTTCTTCCACTCGGTATCAGTAGGATTAGGTTCATCCGTCTTCCGACGAAAGGGTAGTTTCCACTTGACTGCTTGTTTACACTTTCGAAAGAAACAACTAACACTATCTTTAAATGAGTCAAACTGATGTCCACAAAGGGGCCTTGCCTTTGTCACCCACCACGCGTACGAATCCTCAACTCTGTTAAAATATATAATCAGTATTAAAACCCCTTTTTCAACTGCAAAATATACTACTAACCAAGGTTAACTTACACAGTAGATCCCACCGATATAGACAACGTAGCTACATCGGTCACTAGCTTGAAAAGCCAAGCGACGGCAGAGATCAAATGTGCGATCCAAAGGTACATTACCTTTTCGACGCGCCGCAATCTGCAGTTGCGACCTAAACATTTAGAAAAACATTGATTACTAAGGCCTGCCACTAGTCTAACTTTTGACAAATGCTTTATTTATATTACACACACCAACTTTACGGGTAGTTCTAGGTTTCTCCTTCTCCCTGCCCTTTCTGGTAGAACCAGCACTGCTCGTCATGCTGTTAGAAGCTCCTGTAGAATAAGACGAACTCATTGGCCGTTTCTCGCTTCCCGATTCCCGACGAAGCAGGTCAGGTTCCACCTCACAGTTATGATTCTCAGATCTTTGCTCCCTTTCTGCCAAACTTGAGTTAGAAGTTCCACAGCTTCCGGTGCTTAGACGCTTCATATTACTTGGATTGTTGGCAGCTTTATTTACGGCTGACTTTCCACGGGAGTAGTTGTAAGTCGTCCAATCATCCTCAGTCCCATTGTCAGTATCTTGGATCTCAAAATCAAAGCCGTTGAGGTCATTGAAGTTTTTGGAAGCCGGTTTAGCAGAAGACTTTAGTTGCGCATTTGAACTACTTCCTCCTGACTGAGAAGCATTACTCTGCGACGCTGTCAAAACTTTTCTATCGTTATTATTATTATTGTAATTATTCCGCTTCGAGCCACCACTCAATTCCTCACCGTACTCTACTGACCGTCTCTGAGCTAACTGAGCTTTTAGAGTAGCTTGCGGAGGTAACTTTGCAGCAGCTGAATCGTTACTGCTGTTTTCTTTCCCTTTCTTGCCATGGCCAAAAAGTCTGCCGACAATACTCTGAGATATTGTTTTTTGCTTTGCGATCGGACTGGAGGAAGAGGAAGTGCAGGAGGATGAAGGTGCAGACGAGTTGGAAGAGCTTGCATTCATGTAATCAACTGATTTCCTATGTGAAGACAGACTTTGGCCTCCGGGGTGGGAACTTCCTTCCAATTTAGCTCCCAATGATAAAGAAGACGTCAATTTTCGGACTGAGGCAGAGTTACTACTGGAAGAGCAGACGGGTGTTCCATTTTGTTGAACCGTTTTTGCAAGTATTTCAGAGTATGATGGTTTAACCTGAAATATATAAAATACAATATAAAAAAACTTTGCATTTTTACGCGATTTAAATTTAAATTAATATCCAGCTCAATACATTATTGAAAGAGGAGGGATAATCCCTGCCAAAACTCACCCCTGGAGTCTGTGGTCTGGATGAATTTTCGCCACCGACGTCACTAGGAGTGGAAGACCTTGCTGGACAGTTGTTACTCCCAATAGCTCCCAAAGGTGACTCCTTACCACTTCCACTTCCAACGGACGACATTGAAGCACCAATGCTATCAAACAAACTCACATCATCTCGCGAATCTGACCTTGAGAAAGTCTGAGGAACGTCAGATGAAAACACGATTGGGGACTTTGCAGGGCCCGGACCAAAGTGAGTATACGTTCCATTCGACATTGTCATCGAACCCACAATGTTTTCAAGAATAGGCTTGATCCCCGCTTTAGAACTTTCCCCCTTGTCACTCCCAACATTCATCCGCCCATTATAAGCAGAAGCAGCGTCGTTATCATTCTCATTGTTTGACCCAGCGTCCATAACCCGGCTGCCTGCATAATGAAAGTCAGGGTAGCCCCCTTGTTGTTGCTGCTGGTGATGGTGGTGGTGGGCATAATATAGTTCCTTATTAAATTGGGATACTTCCTCCACATTCCTACCGTTTGCAAGGAAGGTGTTATTAAATCCCAAACCGATATTTGAATGGACGCTACTAAAGGGATTTTTAGAATCCAGTTGCATGGGTTGTTGCTGTGACGGTGGTAATCCAAAGGGATGATAGTTGTGGTAAATCGTGTCGGCTGTTGCTGGTGGAGGACTGTTCATCGGAGGGAATCGAAACATGTTGCTACAACTCTGTTGGGAAGAGAAGCCCGGTGGGGGCAGAGCACATCGGGGGGATGGGGGTACAGTACTACCACTTCCTCCACTTCCGTACCCCGCACCAGGGGTAAAATACCCTTCCTGTCCCAAACCCGGTGGGAGTTGGTGATACGATAAATCTAATGGAGAATTTAGGGTGTGGTGAGGGGTGGAGGGTCCACCATTTCCTCTTTGGAAACCGGGTGATTGAGAAGGGAACCTTCTTCGATCCTGCTGCTGTTCCATCCTGGCATTTGGTTCACTTTTATCAAGTCCAACTCACCCTAATTTCCTCCTTTCTGAAACGACAGAATAATATTTTTATTGCATTTATTTTGTTAAAAATTCAAAGGGAAAGTTTAAATATGTTCAATTATAAAAATAATAATAGTTTATATAAAATGTCTCTATACTGGATGGCAATGGTTAGGCCAAGCATACGGACAGGGATGGATAATCCAGCCGCGATATGATATCGTACCGCATGTTTTAATCAAATTCCACGAAAAAAACAGGCTTAACCACATTACCAAATAACATAACTACTCGTACTAATAAGAATATAACCAACGTACAGAACAGACCAGAGGGATATTATGCGTAGCGAAACTTGCTATGCGACTTAATAGTATGGAGATGGACAGTCCGTGGAGTTAAAACAAAACTAATGTCCTTTGCAAAGCACAGAACAATAATTACGCATTTTTATTATTTACTAAGGATAAGGATGGATTGCCCTTATCAAACCCTAACCATGGACCAACTGTATTTAATGAAAACCCGATGAACCAGAACCATGCAGTCATTAAAAACACTGGGATTGAAATACATGATAAATCTAATGAATTTACTTACTTATCTTCTTTTCTTGCGTTCGATTATTATTATTATGACTAGGTATTATGGATGGACTATGACTAAGATTTTAACAACCTCTTTAGTGCCTCTTTACGCTAACGAACGCCGTTTTTAAAACAGTTAAGGATAACTTATACAGACAGACTCCATGCATCCTAAAATAACATTATTTAAAACCATCTAAATGCCGAGATTGATACCTACCTCTACATTTATTTGGATCGGTCGGAAACCTACCAAATTAATTTAGGATTTAACAAGTTCCTGTACTTTAAGCTGATGAACTATAAAATCCCATATTGTCAGTTTAATAAAAAGGTCACTTTCAGCCGAACTGATTGAGTTGCAAACTGTTTCAATTGGCAGAAAATATATCCCACAGTTGTAAAACGTTAATTAAACATCATTATCGATTATCGCTTTATAAAAAAGAGTGTTCCATCCTCCATGTAAACCCATAAACTACCTAATCCCAAGGTTAGTTAGTAACAATAAAAAGAAGAGCATGGAGTTGCAAAAGTGTGCGAAGCTGGGAAAGTAATATGCTACAGCAATTGCTACTAAACTAACTAGTTGTACAACATAATAAAATATCCCACAACCTCCTCCTTTTTTGTTCCAAACTAATTAATTATGGCAATTATGGATTTATATAGATGGGATTCAAGAAAGGCTGAAAATCCCTTGAATTTCACAATCGGATTTCCTCACTATAAACTGCAATTCCTTCGTGTTTAGTCTTACGCAATGTAATTTATAATTTCCACATTTCCAGCAATAGTCTCTACACGTTTTCTTAATGCAACTAAACTACCGTATTTCTGGAAATTAGGACCCCCCTGAATAACTCCCCGTACCAACTAGTACCTTTCCTTCCTTGTTAAACATTTTACTTCGTCCTATCTTCCCCATGTTAAAAGTTGTTTCAATTTTCCCTTTAAAACCGTAGTTCCACAGGGGAGAAATTTACTGAAATACGGTTACGGTAATCTCATTTATAAAACTTACACGTATGTCGTATACTGTTAATCCGATTGACTGCCCGCACGCACGGTAAGGTTAAAGTTCGGGATAGGTTTAATAATTGACCTTCTTAGGTCAATCTTTGCTTATCAAGCGTCAGTGGTTATCCCCAACTCCTAGATACTGTACAAAACAAAATATTCTGGATTAATATTAATTCCACTGGAACGTTTAGTTCAAGACTTGGCCCTTATTAAATGGGATTGAGTTGGTAGCGCTGCGCTGCTCACAAACGGTAGTAACGGTAGCGCGCGCTATTTCCTTTACAACTTCAATATATTTTGCAAAACTCTTGTCTAGCTCGTTTATTAATTACCCTATTTTTGGATTCACTTCCCCTGGGGAATTATTCTTACAAAGGAGAAATTAAAAAAAGGTTCATCTAGATTCGGAAGATTCCAGCGAAATTAATTTATTTAATGGGACAATTTACCGTAATCTCCGACAATATGCCGCGGCGTATGTATTGAAAAATGACATTTTGAACGCCCGAGTTTAACATGCCAAGGATTGCATGCGGCTTACTTAATGCGGACGGCCTATTGTCGAGGAATTGTGGTATTAATTATTCAAGGGAGGGGGCATTAAAACGGGAAATACAGTAGGTACTTGGTACTTTCAGCATTTCAGCTACTAAAGTTGTCGTTTCTTCTAATCTAAATCTCCTGTCTTACTTTGGATATTTAGCAGGAAATTGTATACTTTTAATAGAGGATTTGATATAGAGTCGTTTAGAGGTGATTAGGCCCTAATTAATCTAGTTGGACTGAAGATACAACAACTCCAGTTGTATCTTCAGTCCAACTCTAATTAATCAGGCTATCAGGTATATATATATAAAAATAACAAACAGCTGGAAGAATAATATCAACTCCTCTCCTTTAATGACAATTACAGACATTAGGATGATGGAAACTACCTTATAATCATCCTCAATAATTAATTAGGAGGGTGTATGGAAATAAATGGAGGGGATCAGCGCTTATCGCATCGCTTATCGGATAAGCTACGCTGCAGGCAGATGATGAGCACAAATTAAAAGCTTTACACTTTGACCCGTCGTGTCCACACAAAAGTCACAGGCGCTCTCACCAACAAAACGAACGATGTCATCAAATTGTTGGCGAAATTAGTGTATTTTTTTATGTTTTTTGCAATTATTGTAATTAAAAATGGACAGAAAGAGGACAAAAGGGAATAAAAGGAAGAAAGTGATTTAGTGATTCGAATAATTGGTTTGTCAATTTATGTAAAACGTCACCAATGAATCCTGATAATTCCTCCAATTCCCATCTTTCTAACAAGAGACTTACCATAATGATTTATTTAAAACTATAATTTAAAATATTACACAAAACACATCAGTTTTGGATTTTTTAAGAATTATTCCAAGTATTTAGAGTATTTCAATATGGATTAGCCAGAAGATGATGTTTTATATTTGGTTCTTGGAAAGGAGGGACATTTTTGTAATATTATTTTATAACAAAAAGTTTGAGGATTTAGCGAAAAAGTGAGTAGAGAAAAACTACGGAAGAACCGCTAGTCCAAAACACTTCCTACGTAATAAGTAGTAATACTTCATATTCATACCACATTTCTTCATCCATAGATAGATAGATAGAATGCAGTACCCTCGAAATAGTTGCATATTGCGTAATAAGTCGTATGCAATAGGCCGCCCCCTTAGTTAAGCCGCATACATAGGCACGGGGGGTAGAAATGCATTAAAGGATATGAAGGGGTGGGGCCTGCTTAACATGTAAAGGATATGGTCTATCCACTATCCAGGGGGTATATTGGGAAGCTACGGGGTAGAAATATGTACCCCCGCCCGTCCATACTCTTAGTGGTTGCGCCACGCCGAACTGGCCGAACTGTTCTTTCCAATCGGAAATAGGGGTATCGTTCCCGAGGACGCTTCAAAACATAATTTTTTAATACAATAATTGTGAATGTTAAAGAAATAGGGTAATTTGCTTGCCAATATTGCTTGCCCATGCCCACCCGGGCATTTTACAGATGGATGGCAGAGGATGCTCCGCTCGGGCAGGGGATTTATTTGCTGGGCATGGGCTTATTCTGGGCAGTATTATTTTAGAGCGCGCGAGCATGCTAATTGCTAGCAGGGATTTTTGCAAATTTTACCATTAAGGGATAGCAAAGGGGCTTGGACTAATAACATTGCAGGGATTATAGGACCCCTTACAGAGATTTAAAATAAACACCCAAGCTCATGGTAGTAGCGCGCATAACGGCAAAGAACACCTCCCGTATTTTCGCGACCCGTAACAATAACAAACACTATGCCTACATAACCGCTATACAGGAGTCTTGACTGTAGGTCAAAAATTAGGCTTTAGCATGTCTAACGATGCCAATGTAATCGGTTGTTGACCTTTGACCTGACCTTGATGTCTGACCTCTGAGGAACCCATCTATAGTCGTCCCTTGACCTTAAAACTGCAGTTCGTTGTGCCATAGACAAAGTATCCTTCTATTTCCATGAACAAAAGTATTTTAGCCGATCGGACCGACTATATAATTCATCCGTCGCATTTACTCTATTACTAACTACCTCTTCTACTAAAAGAAAGAGTTCAGTGGAGAAGTGAACTTTGCAATTGCACAATTGGTAACAAAAACATGTTAAAGAAAGCTGCAAAGTTGGTAGATCTGGATGGATGAATAAAAACTACAAAGCTCAGGTTTGATGCAAACCAAACTAGAAATACCACAAGGATTCATTTCATTCCATCCAACAACAACTTAGGCATTAATATTTATATTGAAAGAAAGAGATGTGGAACAGCGGGCAGGTTTAATCACTTTATTATATGGGTAGAATTACCTGTTAATTAGCTCCATTCCTCCTCTACCTGTTAATGATAAGGATAAGCAGCATATGGGTACAAAATAGATTGATAAGAACTTATCTTTCTTATTTATTTGCAGCTCTAGGCTCTAGTGCTAGTTAGTACACCTCAGACCTGTTGTCGTGAGTGTGCGTATGAGGGACAGTTTATTTATGCTGCTACCGCAATATATGTAAAAACAAAAGACGAAACGAGCAAAATTCGGGTTTGATTGAAGTTTGTAGATTGCTGGATTTTTTGAATTTTTCCAAAAGGCAGAATGAACAAGGTATGGATAGTGGGGATTTGTAAGTGATTTGTAAGGCGTTGTTTGGCCGTTCAGAATATTTTATTTATGATTTTTGTTGTATGTATTTTTGTAGATTGACATTCAAAACATTCCTATCGATATCCACGCGAATAAGCTGTGTGACTGGCTGATAAGCCGGCATCATTGTACAAAAACATGGCCAGAAAATATAGAATCTGTTCGGAGGAAGATTAATATTGCACTTAAGGATATGCCGGAAAATGCTACAATTGGGAAAGTTCTGCTTGGGGCTAATCGTAATAATAATCGATATAAGATACTACTGAAATAACATAGGGGCAACCATCAGGGGAATTTATAGCATTAAAGGATAGGAAGGGGTGTGGCTTGGCGGTGCCTGCTTAACCTGTAAAGGATAGGGTGTTTCGGGAATTCTTCTAGGGGGTATATATTATTGAGTAGAGGGTATATCCGCCATCCACCCCCTTTGGTTTCGCCTATGTAAAATAATACTTTTCGTATTTCCCGTTTTAATTCCTCCCCGGAATAATTCCCCCTCCGGTTTAATTCCCCCTAACTTTCTTTGTTAAAAGTTCTATCATGTTCATGTTAGTAGAATTTCTAATTTTTCCTTCAAAGTAATAAAGGCTCGGGGGAATTAAATTAGGAAATACGGTATTTATGTTTAGGAGGATGTGTTTTATAAAATGTTTGTATTTGTCTAGCATTGCATTACTACCATTGTGTAAGGATAGTGGAAGTGTTGAGGGAGACTGAGGCGGACACGAAGAATATCTTCGGGATGTACGGTTCCCAAAGGATGAAAGACTGGCAGGAAATCCTCAAACTTTACCAAAAAGATAACCTTTATTTGGTGGAATGTGCATCCATCCTGGCTCGAAATGTGACGTATGAAATCCCGGCAATGAAGCGTCTCGTCACCAAGGCCGATGTCATGCAGGCGGAGGGTCTGAAAAAGGAAATGTCCTCCCGAAAACAGGGTCAAGAGTATAGGGACAAGTTTGTCCAGCAATGTACTCAACTTGGACTCCGTTTTGAGACTTTTGATGCCAAGAATCCTGAGCAGAAACCCCCTTCCGTGGCTGCAATCGGGAATCAAGTGGTTGCCCTGATGGACCAGGAGTTGGTTGAAATTTTTAGTCGGATTAGCCAGAAATCTAAAAGTGTTAAGGGGGCTGTGGATTTTTATACGAGATTTTTAAAGTCGACCATTGGGTTGAATGATATTCAGGAGAAGGAGTGTTTGGCTATTTTGAGGCTTCTTATTGGTAAGATATTTACTTTGTTTTAGTTAAGATGAGAATTTGAGGTGGATTTTATGTACGTGTCTTGTGGCAATTATAGAAAAGGGTAACGTTACAACGTACCACTACAAACATGGGGAAGAACCGTTGAAAGTGGAACCTGCTGTTGTTAACTATGCTTTTGAAGAAGAGCAAGATGATGGAGGGGAGTTGGAAGGGGGATCTATAGACTTTGGGGACTTATCGGCTTCAGGAGATGATATCCAACTCGAAACTGGTTTGTTTGTATATTCATTATATTCATGTACAGTTATCGGGTAGAAAGAAGTGTTTGTTAATGTCAGCTTCTTTCTTTAGGGGACATTGACTGGGGAGGCATAACCGCTGAGGATCCCGGAACCGATGGAGAAATCGATTTTTCAATTGATTCCGTTGAAACAGCGGGGATAGTTTTAGAACAAGACGGTCTGGAAGGGGGTGTAGCCAAGGGAGAAGAAGCTATGACTATTTTAGAAAATCCTGAAACCAGAAACTTTTTTATTGATGAATTGTTGGAGGTAAATCTAACTGTTTACTTTTATATCCCTTTGTTTTATCAAGTTTTGTAGTTATCAAGTTTCGTTCATTTCATACTTGCTTAGCTGGAAGGCTTTCTAACGCAAAGAATAGAGGAAATCAAGAACGAAAAGCCGAATGAAGTTATGTTATCATCTCACGGAGAGTCTTTAAGCGTAGAAGAACTGGGACGATTTCTTTCACAAACAACTCAAGTTTTGGGATTATTTAATGAAACGAAAACGAAGCAATTCCTTCTAGTTCGAGAATCCAAACGGTAATTCAAAAACGCATACTTCACCAGTTTCTAAATGGCTGAAGTTATTCATAAAAGTTCTGTTTTTGTCTTCAGCTACATAATCCGTCTTGCGGAGTCTCTGCTCCAGAACCTAAAACTTGCAAGGAAATCCGACTACACGGCCGAAAATTCTATAAGTAAATGCAACCAACTTGCCACAGAAGTAGAGGCACTGAAGCCAAAGATTCAGAATTTAATTAAACAGTCGAGAGAGCTACAAACGGAGCTGACCAAGGAGATATCTTCAAAATACAATAATCGACAGGTTTACATAACTGGAGGAGTATGATTATTATGAAATTATGATTTATGTATGAATTATCTACATAACACGTGTGTACCTTTATGTATCGCATGTGTGTGACCACTAATTCCACCACTGTGCAGTACTATAAAAGCGTCTTTATGTAAAAATATCCTTCCCGATATGGAATTAAAGTTAAGTTTAAGTTAAAGTTTGGTATAAGACAGATGCAAACGACTATCAATAAATGCAAACGCTTTATATTTTTACACGAAAAGGTTTATTTCTTGATCGTTACAATCATTTCTAGTATTTTAACAATATAAAGCGCTACAGCCATGAACTATTTGTAGTATAGATAATTAATATAGACTTTATCTTCAGGTACGGATAGATAGCAGCATTATTTATTTTAGCTCTCTTTTAAACTCGATACGATGCAAACTGGCAACTGGAGGATTGTACGGATATCTTTGCCTATTTTTCCAAGTTAGCGTTTTTTTAAGTAATAATAAATTAAATGATAATTAATAACCGGCGATATAAAACAGTTGAGTATTAAATAATTACAGAAGCGGTGGAACTGGAAAGTTTGGTTTTTCAAGATCAAGACTTTTCATAAATTAAACTCCAACAAAATTCAAAACCAAAAAAGTTTTTGACATCGAAGAATCCGTATAAAAATGTACTTTCCATGTTAATATATGAAAAACTTTGACATTCTATTCTATTTCCTACGTATTGGTTTAAAGGAGTTTCTTATCTTGGACACATTATCTTTTATCACACTACATTAATCCATTAATACCACAATTCATTTCCTTCCTTTACTATACAATACTAATAATACGATGAAGGTTTTTTTCAAAGTTCTTCTGCAATTGCAACAACAAGTTTGCGACCAAATAAGCTCTTTCATTCACAACATTGCATTGTTTGTGGGTATAGATCCCATGCAGAACTCGTCAGCTTAATTTATACAAAAATTCACTTCTTTACATGTATTTTTGGCAAAATGGTCATTTAAGAGGTATTATGTTGATTGTTACGTTTACACACATTTATAATAGCCCTTTGGGATTTAAAAGACGTAAATTTTAAACTAAATTCCATATGGATCATACGAAACATAAATTATTGGGGACATGGCATGCGTCTAAAACCTACCTACCCTTGATTCTCACAGCAGACGTTGCCTTTAAAGACGAGAAACGGCACAAAAAGATCCTTCATAACACATTTAAGTTAGAGAGACAGACAAAAAGACAGCTAAATTGCTATAAATAAACTGTCATTAATGACAGGATTAATTAGTATTCTAATGCTGACCCAATGAAATGGGCCCCCCTAAAGGAATAGGTTTCCGGGTCTTGAGATCATCGGCAGAGCCAACATCTCGGGTCTTCTTGGTCCTTTTACCCGAACTCTTTCTACCATCTCCAGCTCGCTTATCTTCATGACCCTGTGTCATATTACTAGTATTGTGATGACCGTGACTGCTATTGCTGCCGGGATTATGATGATGATGATGACCATGACCATGACCATGACCGTGGGTCCCCGTATAAGGATGCTGACCCGGGTAATGGTGGGCAAGGGGAGTTGGGGGACCCTGTGTCTGCAGACCTCCACCATGAGGATACTGAGGAAAGGGTGAAATCATACTCTGATGATTGTTGAGATGATAGTTATCATAGAACTCCTGGGAACTTGGGGAATACTTGTCCTGAAATGAGTGATATCCTAAAGAACTGTTCGTAGAGCTCGACATGCTAGGACTGCATGACCTTTTGCGGTTGACCCTCTCCTGAAGTATGACTCCTCCACCGGAGCTATTGCTAGAACTACTAGAACTGCTCCCATAACCTGCTACGTGACCTGGGTGAATTGGAATATGAACAGGTATGACGGACGGAGGTAGGATTGTCCTGCTGTGGCTGTGGTTGTGACGTTCAGATGAGTAATAACCTCCTGACCCTTGCTGATGCTGGTGACCTGAGGTTCGTACCTCTTTCCCGGCTCCGGACCCTGAGTTAGAAGAGCTGTGAAGACTTGGAAGGATCCCCAAAAGGGGACCGGTTACAGAGCCCGGTCCGGATGAAATGGGGTACCGATACCCGGGTTGGTTTCCATACTGCCTGGACTGACTGTGGGCCTGGGTGAACCGATTTATTACAAAGTTTGAAGCAGACTCTCGACTACATCTTGGGGGTTTTATACCCACTGCGGTAACCACTGCTGCGGCCGCTGTTGTTATAAGCGTCGTTGGAACGGATATGGGAATGGTCACTAGCTCAGATTTTGTTGATTCTTTCATAGGGGATATTAGGTCTAGGGACTGGAGGGCATTGGCAGCCTTGGCCTTAAGTTCGGCTGGAGATAGGAGGAAGCAAACGCTTATCGTTACGGGATGGAGAGGAGGTGCTGTGGTTTGGTCCATTTTAGCCATATAAGGTGCTACGATGGATTGGTCGATGGTCAGGGGGACGTAGTATAGACCTTTGTCATGAAGGGCAAATGCAGGAACTCCTACTCTCTTGGGGAGTATAGTTTCTGAGGCTGGATCGGCCAAAAGTATAGGTAACGGGGATTTTGCCAACTGTCTCGCTGCAAGCGTTTTTAAAATCTCCTCACGAGTTAGTTTAATATCTCGGTCCACTTCGCAGTCCCGGTTGGAGTCCCTGTAAACAGCTAATGCCGTACTGCAGCTTTCACTTGGAGACCCTGAGGATGATAGGGCTGAAGTACCCTCCGAGGAGAGGTTACAACTGCTCTGGGAATAGGGAATTGTTCGGGTGTTTGATGAAGTTACTGACGAAGATGACAGGTCTCCGCGACCAGAAGACTGGTTGGAACCTCGGTCATCCTCTGCATTATCGTCTGGACTTGTGTTCAGAGATTTCATTATGGATCGACGGTCATCCTCTTCACCGTCGGACACTCCCACGACCCCGTGACCCTCTTCTGGATTGGGGGATGCCTTAGCCACCTTTCCTTTTGACCCTTGACCTCCACTTGACTTCCGCTTTGGTTTTTGTTGTGAGGGAGGACCTGCCTCTTCCTCCTCGTCCGTTTTTACTTGAAGGTCTGCGTTGAATCGCTGCTTGATATTGTTTTTAAATTTGTAACGATGGATTGAGGATGAGTCCTGACCCTCCTGACCTTCATCTGAGGAACGGCCGTTTGATGAGCTGTGAACTGTGGGTGAGCTGTGAGCAAGAGAGAGTTTGGTTAGTAATGGAAACTGAGAGTAGATGATCGAATGGAGCATCATGATTTTGGATAACAAATTACCTGTGAATTGAAGAATTGCTGCATATAATCTGAGGGATTGGGGGCTTATTCCCGTTGGTGGAACGATTGTTTTTACTCTCGCAGGAGAATACATCGGAAATGTCCAAAGAGAGTTGGGTCGAACAACAACTATTCTCCCCTTCAAAGTCAAAGTTGACGGGAACGGGGGTCGAATGCTGTACAGGGTTGGATACTGGCTCAGCTAATGACTCTTCTATATCTATTTGAACAAACCATTTTGTTAATTTCCTTTACATTTTTTGGTCATTTTTGTTAAATAAATGCAGTAGCTGTGGTACCTTGGCCACCGATTACATCACTTCCGGACGAAGATCCGGGTAAATACCCGGATGAACTGCCCGAGTTTCCAAACTCTGTATTATTGGAATCCCCTGCTTTCAAAGCCTTTACTTCCGGTTCTTCCTTTATCCTTCCGGAAAGCGGTAGTTTCCCTTGTTTACCCTGAAAAAGTTATAAAAATTACAGTTAATTTTTATTAAAGAAACCTAGTAAGCTGCTGTAAAAATTTACTAATCTTTTGAGTTATTATTCTTACGAAGTGATCCCTAATGACATTTTCGGAATGAGTGGTCAAATGCTTTAAAAGACGAACACACAAGGGATCCCCTGGATACATGCCCTCTTCTTCTACAAGGAAATGCATCATTTCGCTCATGCATTCTTGGAATCCAAGTCTAAAGTGGTCCTCAGTTCCGGATTGCTTTGTGGAATTAGAATATGCAGAACTCACACCCGATGAGGATGATGAGCTCTTACTACTATCCAACTTATTCCCACATCCCTTCAAGATGTAGTTGAACTCACACTTATCTGTTGGAAATAATAACAATAACAGTTAGTACTTCAAGGTACTCAAAATACTGCATAAAAACTTGCAAAGACTTGTAGTGTAGAGTCGCGACATATAACCGCGGTTAAGCTAAGGAAACAGGTTGTTTAACATGGGAGAGATACCCCTGTTTAACATGTAAAGGATTGGATGCGGAGAAATTAACGGGGACGGTTATATGTCGAGACTTTACGAGGGATTATAGGTATATACTTACCTCCTGAGGTGCATGGATGACACTGCATGTGTTTTAGATGTTTTATGGCCAATTCTACAATTTCCGTTTTTTCAATCCGACCTCGACCCTTTCGTAGGGATGATGGGGGGAGTAGTCGGGCTAAATCTGCTAGGCAGTTGTTCATACGGTCACGACGTCGTTTCTCTATTATTCTGTGCGACAATGGGTCCTGCAATTATCAACAATATATAGTAATTTATTAATATTTCATCCACTTTTTATCTTTAATTTTAACCATTCATCAACTTTTCATATCAGTATCAATTTGAAGCTATTGAGAGTTAGTCATTTTGCTATATACCGTATTTCGAGAAATAACTCCCCCCTGGAAGAACATCCCCCTATCCTTTCCATGTTAAAAATTAAAAGTCGCCCTATCTTTCCCATGTTAAAAGTTTATTCAATTTTTGCTTTGAAAATTAACTCCCCCGGGGGAGTAATTTCCGGAAATAAGGTAGCATTTTATTGAATAATGAAAGTAAAAACTTACACGCACAGTCTTCTTTTTAGGGAAGCCATATTCACTTTCTTCCAGAGCCCCTGTCGCAAAGTTCAGGTTTCTATAAACAAAAAACAAACAATTTTGTTAGAAATTCCTTCATAAAAACTTGTTTATTTACTGTTAAATGTAATTATAAATGTAATTACATATCCTTCGCTTAAATTTACGCATTTAAAAGACCCATTTTATGCATTAAATAAACTGCAAAACGTATGGGTTTTTAGAAGAAACAATATTGGAAATCGGAACAAGGTCCTTCCGCTTCCTTTTTCCGAGAAATATGAATATGCATTTATAAAACTGGCAAAAAACGAGTTGTAATTGTGCTAAGGATTTATTTTGTATGCATTGTTTTATTATCAGTTTAGTAGAAAAGAGTTCAGAACCCATAATTCTTGGAATTACTACACCAGCATTTTACTTTCATACAATTGCTAATTGTAATAAAATTAAGTTCCAAATGTCAATCATGCTTTGAGTAAAGTGTATACTAAAAGTATTTGTAAATGAAGGGTTAAAAATGCCGTGTTAAGGACTATGACTTTAAATATCAATAAAAATAAATAAATATCCCCCAAAAACGGGATAAACGGAGGTTTGACATTAACTGAATTGGTCCATTATTTGTATGAATATCCTATAAAATGGTATGAGAATGTTTCATTTAGAAACACAACATATTATTAGTCATTCAATCTTCTTTTGAACTAGGCTCAGAAGTTTTAATGTGTAAAAAGTAGCCAAAAAGACTATAAAAAAGCAATAAAGAAAGTAATTTTAATATTATTAAACTGATTAGATGAGATAATGAAAGAGACAGAGTATATGTTTCTAGGAAAGAGAGACAAAGTAAATGACAAAGTTGACAAGTATGAAAAGACCTACTAGGTACATTAATATTATTCGGCATGGATGAACAGTTGTTGCCTTTGTGTTTCTATTATTCCATTTTTATGCATATTTATTTTTCTATTTCGCAAATAATGATGAAAAGGTCTACAAACGAGCTTTATTTAGTTTAATATAGGCATTCTAGAATTCTCAGAATCCACTACTCAGTCACCCAATCCGTTTCCACCTGTTTAATTTCCCAGAGTTTCAGAACTCATACGTGAATTAACTTTTAGACACTTCTTGTGATAGGCATAAGTCTAGGTGGAAGTATGGGGAAAGTCTCGTGTGCCAACAAAACTCCTAACTTTCTTAAGAAATGGGGTGAAGAAAGCTGGAAGAATGGAAAATGTAATAAAAATAGGCTTTGTGGATCGATGCTAAGATGTGAAAGTATTTGGAGAGAGGTACAACAACTAGGGCAAAAGTTGGGTTAAAAAGTCCACTTTCTTTCTCTAGCGGATAGAGTATGCAGTAAGTAGTAGTAGTAGTATTAGTATTAGTAGTAGCAGTAGTAGTAGTATTAGTAGTATTAGTAGTAGTAGTAGTAGCAGTAGTAGTAGCAGTAGTAGTAGTAGTAGTAGTTTGGTAGTAGTAATAGTAGTAGTAGTAGTAGTATTATTATTATTAGTAGTAGTAGCAGTAGTAGTAGTAGTAGTAGTAGTTTGGTAGTAGTAATAGTAGTAGTAGTAGTATT
>JAQFZX010002537.1:0-18340 GCA_034682405.1 Hydroisotoma schaefferi | reverse complement strand
GTATTAACATGGAAAAGATAGGGAAAATTTAATTTTTTAACATGGAAAGGTACTGGGGAATTATACCGGGGGGGGGGAATTAAATCGGGAAATATGGTAATCAAATACCAACAGCTCAGCTCCTCCAGGGCGGTCGCCCAATAACATCGTCTGACGTCAAACATACAAGACAATCTGTTAAAAGGGAAGCTGGACCTGGTAGTTTACTAACAGAGCAAGTCAAAAGTAGAAGCAGGGATCTACTCTGTTAAAGCGAATTATGTATACTGGATTGGATGCATCCCTAAATTATATGCGTTTCTTTACTGTTACAGTGTAACAATGACTGTTTTGTTAGGAATATTAATGCAACAGGATGTACAGCCGAATTAAAGACTAACTAGAATTCTGCTTTCACTACAAATATGACAGTACTAAACTTGATTTGTGTGAGTTAATTTTCATTTAATAGGAGATGGCTTTCTATCTCTTTTTAATAATTAGTTTTCGATGTTAAAAGTAATATTGCTCCTACCTTTCTCTAGCTAGGCAATGTTAAATGTCTGGTGTACGACAATAAGTCCTGTGGGGACTTTACACTAGAAGTACTTACTCGAACTAATCATCCAATACCATGTAAATAATTCGATCACCTCATCTCATTGAATTTTACAAAAAGATAATAAAAGCCCTCAGTAAAAAAACTTAATCTCCTGTCCATATATCATCAAAACAGTCTAATTTTAAGCTCCATCGTCCCCGTAGAGTTTGGTTATTTCAGTATATGGGAAAATCGTATATTTTTGGCTCAAGGCTTTAGAGGCTGACAGGTAGTTATACAAATTGCTGCTGTCAATCTGTTCAGATAACATTGTCTAACCTTAGGACAGCTAAACTCGGTTTTGTCTTTAAAACATCGAGGATTTATCTTGCTTTCTCCAAATCCCATTCCAATAACCGAAACTCTCGCATCCTAAAACCCACCAACCTTTCTACATACTTTTCCCAGCTATACTTTCTCCTACCCCATTCACTTACTATTATTACCTTTCTCTTCTACATAGCTGCTAAAGGCTAGATATTGTCAAGGTTTACATTACACCATGGAACAAATGCTGAGTTTGTGGAAGTTTTATCAACATGCTGGCAAAACGCGCATGGTTAGATTCAGGTCCGGATGTTCCAACCAAAGTCTGAGATATGGAGGAGCTAGTACTAGTTTATATTACTACTACTAATTTTCGAGAACTATCATAAAAAACCTCTGGATATGTGCTTAAACTTCCAATGTTCGTAGTTCCAGTACCGTTAGTAAAGCTTAGGTTATTTCCAGTTTCTGATCTGAGCCTCAGCCTATAGAAACTTCTCAGAATGGAGAAAATATCAATGAAAGTGGTAACGGTTGGAATACGAGCCTATTCAACACGTCCAGCTGCAACTTTTCTTTCTCGAGGTAAGATAGGCATATACTTAATTTGAATTGGGGCTCCGCTAATGATATTCCGGTTGGATCGTTTAGCAAGAGCATGTTTATAAGGTTTGATTTTAAACCGTTTAGTGTTTTCAATTGTTCAAAATTGTAACAAATTTATAGCCTTTCCTACAACAGTGTGGTTATTAACGTGAAGAAGGTTAGCTTTTTCTGGAGAAAGTTGCACTTTTATTGGAGAAAGTTCAATTTTCGTTGTAGACAGTTTCTCGAGCATGTGAGCATAGCATGACATTGTAACTCTGGTTGGATAAATGTGTGTAACTGTGAATAGTAGGGAAAATAGTTTAGAGGTTGATGTATATTAAATAGGTACATTAAAAGGAGGAATAAGCTGTTTTGAATAAGAATCTTCATCGTTTTATGATCAATTATTGAAAGGGAAAGCTGTTATAGGACGTTTTAGTGTCTGTGACTTATTTCAGTACAGTTGTAAGTATTAACATTAACTTTAAGTGCATATGCGCTTAAGAAACTCAGTCAGCATTGTCCGTATTTGTTCGCTTCTACGATGATATGGTGAAAGCTGCTGATCAGGACAAGCGTGCTATTTGCAAACAATTAAATTAGTACATTTTTCGAAAGGGAATTATTTTAAATCAGTAAGAATATGTGGATTATTTATTTAAATTTAAGCTTGATCATTCGTTATTTATGTTCCATTTATATTGGAGACTGTTTTGTAGTCAAGTAGGTAATCTCAGAATTTTGTGGTTGTGGTTTGCAGAAGATTAAGTAAAGAAGTTCTCAGGAAACAAAGTTTAATCAATGTGTAGCCTGTGAACAATTGAATGCACGAGAAGTTTGCTTTTATTACTGTCTGTGTTGCTATTTTCTTTGCTAAACTTAGCTACATAAATATTTAAAAAATTATATTTCCGGGCTGAAAATATGCTAACAGATATAACTGGAAACAGGAAATGTCGGGATGTCAAAAAATTTCTAAAACCATGTTTTGTTCATAATACGGCAATCAATTGTCAATTAGTAATGATTATAGTGCATTACACTTGTGCTTGTGTGACTTTGTGGTGATCGTGAATATGAACTGGCTTTGCTTGAATTTATCTTAATTTGTAGTACTATGCTGCAATGTAGTCGCAGTTGTGAGGCAGTTCAAGGCTTTAAGGGGTTTAGCTATCTATGTCTTAGACAGTGTTTATCAGTGCAAATGCATTGCATTATATTTATAATTGAAGTTCGTATGTTTTTTGCGTAGCACAGGATTCTAAAAATGCACTATGTAAAGTTTATTAGCACGACATACTTGCAGTTGCTAAACTCTGCCTGTATCGTCAATCTAATTTAGTTTATTTTGCTCATTCATATCATTCATTTTGATAGGCAAGAAGTCCTTGATATAAAGCTATCATGATGCCAACGTGTACAATGAATGAAACAAAGCTTGAAGTAAACGAGAGTTACGAAGAGGCGGACCTGAGCGATGTTGAGGACGAGGTCTTTGTCCGCGGCGGAGGTCGTAACGGATACAGAAGATCTGAATATGACACTGCAAAAAAGCCACTTATGACTCCGAGGAAAAAAGTGGTTAGTTATTCTTTTAAAATTATCCATGATTTATTTGGCGTAGTGAAATGAGTACCGTTTTTTCAGTATGGATTCGACAATTTCAAGAATGGAGGTCTTCACACCGAAGTCCGTTCAACTCCCCCGACGCTGAGAGTTTTGTGTATGCCTATGTGTTACATTTTAATAGCTACGTTTGCAATGCTAGGTACGGAAACTAAACACCATAACCCAGAGTCAATTCCAATTGTATTTAAATGTTCCATTTTTCACTATTTTTCAGGATTAGTAGCAGTAATAACATTTCTTACGAGTTATGTCTCATGGCCTCTAAGTATTCTTAACCTGTGGCAAAAAGTTCCGATCCCTGGTTCCGTTGAGGAGAAGTTTCTTCCGTGTGATAATATTGAAGTGGAGGATGTCTGGGTCAGACAATTTCCCAAATTACTTACGGAATCTTCTTTCCGCCTACTAGATGTTAATCAGGATGGAGTGGACGACATTATATTTGGCTATGCAACAGGTAACAGGACAAGTAATACAATCACGGTTAAATGCATTTCACGAAGTATGTCATTCTTGGATTGGAAAACATTATATTAATAAAGATAAAGTGCCAATTCGTTACATTTTACACTACATGATATTTTAATTACATGACGATTTTCTATAGAGTTACTACTTTTAACCGTAGACAGAGTATTGCTTATATAAAGCTTTCTTTTACTGTATTTTGAAGGAGCGGATGGGTACGGGGTTCCTGAATTTGTCTGTGATATTTACTTCGGTGGCCAAAGCCCTTGCTTTGGAGGAGTTCTAGCATTAGATGGTAAAGATGGGTCAGAGTTGTGGCGTCATTGGACGGCTCATGAAGTATTTGGCGTTAACTGTAACGAGGATCTCAATGCAGATGGAACGGGAGATTGTTTGATCGGGGGCAGAGCCGGGGTCTGTACTTTTAAATTCATTAAAGTGTATCTTTATTTTGCCGTTGATGTCAAAGGAGAGTAGACATTAAAGTTTAAAAAAATAAGTTTGTACTTTTTCCTCTGCCAAACTTAGCCACATGAATATTAAAAAATGTATATTTCCGTATAAATGCTAAAATATTTGAGATTTGGATTCTAAAACTGGAAATGTTAAATTTCTTATGTAGATAATATGACAATTAGTTGGCAATGAAAATTCAGTTTCAATCTTTCACGAAGCAATATTAAATTTAATTGTACCATAAAAATGTATTACTGACATCTTTGGGAATGATCATATTTGTAGTAATTTTAAAATTACTCTAATCGGGGCTTAAAATTCAAAAGGTTTTCTGTGCTCTAAGCGGAAGGGACGGATCTATTCTTTGGACTTTTGGCGACGGTCCAGCAAAGAACCCAATCATGAATATTTATACATCCCAATTTATTAGAGACTTAAACGACGATGGAACGCTCGATGTCCTGGCAGTTCACGGGGGAGATCCACTAGCCGAACCAGGTTAACAATCCCAGACTATATGCTAAAAATTAATTCCAATCCACCCAAAGCGAAAACATTTGGCAAATACACTGCAGGCTTAGAAAATATATTCCCTTCGAAATTTATCGTCTGCTTCATGAAGCTATTGCGTGCAGAAGAATAAAATTTTAGACGTACCACATACGATAACCTCTTCTGAGTTAATTTAAATCATTTACAAAATCCAAAAGAAATCATGTACCATTCGCTGAGTTATAGCTGCATAGTGGGTTTTAATTTTTGCAACGGGTCATAGCTTATGCCTTGCAATTTTTGTGCAAATCGGCTACCTTTGCATTTGTGGCTGTAAAATACTCTTTAACTTCTACTTGTCCAAGATACGATTTAATTAATTAATCTTATTTTCTAGGAAGTGCAACTCGCCTGGCTGGAAGAATAATCATAATAAGTGGAAAGACTGGGGAGGTTCTTCAATGGGTGGAGACTCCGGATCGCCAAGAGAGCTATTATTCCCCACAAGTACTAACAAGGCAGGATGGGTCCGATTATGTGTTGTTTGGTACGGGGGGAGAAACGCATGGAGGGGGACTGTACATAATTTCAATGACTGATTTGTACAAAGGAACTGTTGAAAATGTAATACTTTATGAATTATTTGTTGTGTATTTGTCCTTCCATAACGCTAATTTAAAACCGTCTGGGGACGAGCTGCACACAAATCCTGCACTCGGCAAAAAATTACAGATATTTGGCTATTTGCATTATGCTATAGTACATTTCCAGCAGAGTTAATTTTTGCACAGAGCAAAGCCAATTCAAAGCCAAAGAAAGATATATAAGTTGTAGTTTTCTGGTCTGAAGTAAATATTAGAATAACATTTCCACTGAAAATATGGAGGTCTCAAAACTTTACTAAGCTTAGTTTTGCATTTGTGGTGGATAAACGCTCTTTCTTAAAAAGTAAGACTGCTGGAAATTGTTAACAAAATGTCATAGTTGAGACATTATTAGTTCATAAATTGTAATTGCAAATTGTACCATACTCACAGTCCCGTCCTTACGCCGTTAAAGCTCAAGGTTTTTAATGAAAAGCTGTCTTCCAAAATGCAGAAATGCTTCGTATCATGATTACATCATATTTTTTTTTCAATCTCTTTGATCTTGATGATGTAGGCCAAGTTGTTGTACAAGGATGAGCTAAAGGGGATAATGGTACCACCAGTAATTACAGACGTTAACGGGGATCAAATTGATGACATCATTATGGCCATGTTCAACTCAACCGTTGTGGCTTTTGATGGTAGTTCCTTTAATCAGCTCTGGAATTACACATTTCCTTCATCCGAGTCATACACGTAAGTCCTACTTTATGCTAGATGTACTGCATAATTTTAATCAAAGGGGTGTCTAAAACTAATTGTATACTATGAGTATAGGAATATGAAGAATGCTTTGAATCAAAGTTATGTGATATGCAGTACGCAGTAGGAGTTGTTGAATTAAGAACTGCTTGTTCTAGGAATGAGTGAAAGTGGTTGAGACTGAATTAGTACAAATCTAAATATTTAGAGGTTTACTTATTTGTTGACGGTTGGCAAAGAAGCTTTTACCGGGTTGAATAATTTACTGGATCTGTAAAAAGCTGCATTATTCCGTTTCACCTACTGATCCTTACATTTAGCATCCTTGAGACTTTAAAGAATATTATGAACATTTATTGATTTAATAATTACTTTTATGCTATATACAAGTGCAACATAAATATAGTTAGGCTGTTTCGTGAAATATTGGGAAAGATTTTCAAGGATAGCTTTTAGGCTGATTCCAACTAAAATTGAAAGCTGGATTAATGCATCCTCAAATTCAATTATTTTAATGTTGAAGGATTGTTTGCAGGCTTGTTTAACTAAATCTGCACTGCACAGATGTCATACTGCTGGTTGGGGTTTTAGAATTAATACACGGAGAGAAGCTAACTCTCTACATTGTGGTTGACACTCTTAGTCAATTCTATTTAGCTAATTAACTGGTTCATAGAAATCTATCTTTGCGGTTTCGTCTTGCATCAAATTTTCAACCAGTTCGTTTAAATTATTTAGATTTTGAGAAACTGTTCATGTTATTTGATGTCAAACACAAGCTATAAGATATCATAAAAGTATTCCGTTAATTCATGTTTCTGTGAAGTTGTTTGTCATCTCAGAGCAAAATTATTTGCAGAAAATCCGGGTTGAATAATAATAAAGTACCTATAGCAGGCAAATATTGCGGTAATATGCTTTTACTTTTAGAAGCAAATGGCCTATTCTCAATGCAATCCTAAACTTCCAACTTACAACCAAAATCCACACACGAAATGTTAGCCCTTCAGAAATTAATGCAAGCTTTGGGAAAGAGTAGAATTAGAAACCGATATGCATACCGTATTGTCTCGAATAGTGTCCTCTCGCGAATAGGGTCCCCCTTTTAATTACTATTAAAAACCTCATAAAAGCCCCATTTAATTGTATGTTAAATTTGACCCCTAAAAAACCGAAAAAGTAATTAGTGTCCCCGGGCGCTATTCGAGACAATAAGGTATGTAGGTTTAAGCCTTTCTGATGCAGAACGAGATTATTTAAGGAACAAAATCACATATGTACCAGCAAATTAGGTATCTAAAGTCGATAGCAGTTTGTTCCAATGTAACTGCTTCCTAGGGTATCAGTCAATTAATACATAGAGGGTCACATTTAATTTACCCCTCAGAAATTCGTTAAAGCACCCCCTTCCAAGGTAAGGTACCCCCACCAATAAATTAATGGGATGATTAAGGCAGATATTCAATGAAAACTACTATTTTATTTCAACAAGGAAGGACACAGTATAACTTAAGAATACTTTAGATTGGGTGAAATAGAGGTTTAATAACACAAATTGCTAAAAGGCATAAAATATCTCCGTACCTACTACCGAATAAGTCGCCGGGTTCCTGTATTCTTCTGCCTTCGTCGTAGGAATTCTCGAAGAGATTGATAATAGTAACAATCACATCGTCTAATACCGAATCATTTTAAAACTGGGTTAATAGTGCTGTTTTGAGTATTATTGCTGTTGTGAAAAAATGTAATTTATCAAGACAACTTTGCATACAGTAGTCCATTCTAACATACAGTATGTAGTATGTCACTTAAATGACAATATGAAAACGGTTTGTTTCCAGAACACCTACACCGGGCTATTTTAATGAGGATGACACTCCAGACTTTCTAGTGAAGTACCAGTTCGGTCCAGGCTTCCCTGTCTATTATCATGCTCAGGTAAGTTCTATAATTAGCTCTAAATCCCCTTTTTGAAAGTCTAGATAAGCCGTTTTGCAGGAACTAAGTCTACTGGTCCCGCTTTAGGGCCTTATCAGAATGTTTTAATATGCTACTTGGTTCGATTTGACCGGAGGTTTTAGTGAATCCTGTCTGGCTCAATGTTAACACGGACGTCCTGCATAGCGAGGGTCACCCATGAGGCGCTACTACCCGGTTATCATAAATGTAGGGGCCATTAAATCTTAGGGTACTTTTTCTGCTACGGTGACTTACAGTGATGCTGGCTAGAAGCTTAGCAAAAGACAACTGCATAGAGAAAAGGAAGCTTATCTCGTATCGTAATATTTGCGTAGGCAGATGGGTGAAAACAGTGAATTTCCTCCTGCGTAGGTTGCCTGAAGAAACCTCCGAATGCAGCTAGTAGAGCCTATTCCAGGGCGCTTTGGTGCAATATTTGTTTTTATTTTCATTTTTTAAACATAATATCTTCTTTCGCTATTTGGTTTTCAACATGGGGGCCAACCCCACACCCCTATTCCTCTCTTTTCAGTCTTGAACGTGTTTTTTTCCTCCTACTTTCTCTCGGCATGGCGTGTCCCTGTTGATTAATTCTCATTTAAACTAGATCGTGACTTAAAGTTGTAATTAATTTGTTATTAATTAACAGGTAATTTAATTACCTTGTGGGGTTTTGACCCCTACGGGCCTTCTAACTGTCAATTTGTGTCAAACTATTCATAGATTTGTGATTTTCGTGGAAAATTATAAAACCATATTTTCGGGCGATAAAACGACCCGGTGGGGTTTTTTGATCCCTATGGATCTTCAAATTTTTGATTTGTGTCGAACTGTTCCTATTTACGTGCTTTCGTGGAAAATAAGAAAACATATTTTAGGCTATTTAATGACCCGGTGGGGTTTTTTGACCCCCACGGGTCACTGGATATGGTCCGATTTGGTTCATATATGAACTTAGTCTGAGATAGGTTCTGTTGACCGCCTATACCAAAGTTGTAATTTCTAGCATCATTTGCTCGTGGGTTATCGTGCTGCCAGACAGACGGACGGACACGGCAATCCCTATAGCCCTCAAATGGGCTAAAAAACTATGTGTAGAAGGATGTAGGTATGTGATTTTCAAAAGGTCCTTGTCCAATTAAGCGAAGTAATGATGATTTGGGGAAAAGATCTAACGGAGAGAAAGGGAAAACAAGAAACGTGTACATTTATGAACTTGGCCTCATTAAAGGTCCTTTTTGTGACCCCTACAATGCCAAATCGTGCATAACGTCGTTTTAGACTTTGTCTCATGCTCGCTAATACAATGATAGTTTGGGTTACATTAATAGTGGCTTGTATTAAAAATATACGATTAAAAAAAAGAAACAGAGGAAAGAATAAGGTTTAGAACACAATCTCGAGTTTCCACAATTATTACTAAACTAATTTAATACTATAAAATATTTTTCATACTGACTCAAACTACGACTTATCCTTTTCGTACACGTTATTTGAAACAGTCATAGTTCTAAGTTGCAGTGATTTCTAGAGAAAAACGAAAAGTCTAAGCACCTGAATATTTGTGTTTGTGGATTGTCTTGTGATGAGGATTTTTTTTACTTTTTAACTCTCATAATTGGTAACTTTTGAAGATTTATTATACCTGAAACCTTATTTTTAACTTTTACCAGGTCAATCCCAATCAAAAGTTTTTATTTTATCAGTAGGCTTTTATGACGCACAATATCAATTTTAAAATATGAAAGTGAAATAAAACTATTGTAGAAGCTTTCAATAAACAATCTCAACTTTTAGTATCATATAAAATTACACACTCAAGTCAAACTAAAAACTTTTGAGTCGTCGGTTGGATTATATAACATGGATTGAAGTATAGAGCACAAAATAAAGGGCTTTAACTATCAAAACTGTTCAATTTGATTTGTGTACAAAATTTTAATCTGCTTCCATCCTGATGTTCTAGTTTTAGAGCAAGTTCCTGATTTTTTTTAACTTATCTCAAACATCAGTAACAGTTCTTAAATCTTTTTATTCTGCGATAAATGTAAATCATAGCTTCCGGTAGCGTAGAAATGTAGAAGGCCATATAAAAGCGATAAATTAGTATAAAAAACGAACCGATGTCACTCAAAATTTCTTCCATGGCTTATGAAAGTATTCAATGGAGAAAAATCTGTGAAGGGGATTTAAATCTAATATAATATTATGGGGAAAGCAGTTACGAACCGTTACCATTACTTGCATGACGTAGGTAAATGCCTTATTAGTAACTCTGCTCTGTGGTAGATATTGTGACTAATTCGTTAAACTAAATTCAATTTTAGACAACTGTTCTTGACGGTGCCAGTGGGAAGCCTATTCTCCAAAATCCCATAATTGACACCATCGGGTCTCAAGCTTCAACTCCAGTGATACGTCTTGAGGGATTTGGAAATGATATCTTCCTCTATTGGAGCTCTAATTGTAAAGGATTCGAAGGAAACTCGTCCCAATTTTCTTTTTCCAAAGGTAAAGGTAATGAAGGTTTCATTTTTCTTGTACCTTTGTGCTGCTGCAAGTATATTTTCCAAGCTGATCCACGGCAAAACGGTACTGGGGGTTCTATCTGCGTAAGTACAGGTTAAGTTTCTTAGTGTAGGAGTCAGGTTCGTGTCACAGGAACCCCATGTCATAGAATTAAAAGGTATAACCTTAGAAAACTTCAATTCCAGGTAGATTACTACTAACGTTCCCGGAGATTTAGATCATTAGATAGATTAACTGTTCTCAAAAGATTTTGTTCAGTTGAGTGAAACAAAAGCTGTAACTGTAACTGTCTACGTTCTGAGCCACTCAGAGACTAGAGTTTCCGTTTTCAATTTAGGTTAACAATGCAAGCAGCTCACGTTAATTATGCGGGACTATAAACGGGATTCCATTCTGTGTATATTTTACTGCCGTGTACTTTTGTAGAGATGAAATAACCAGTCTTTATACTTTTGAAGCGTCTACGTATGTCAGATTTGCTGTTAACAAATTCAATTTAACGATTGTTTGAAAGGAATAATAAAACTTTCCCATCAAAGAGCACGCAGTAATTCTATAAAAACCATTGCAGTGGCAGTTGAAAGTAAAGTTGAAAGGCACTTGAAAGATTGAATGTTTAACATATTTAGCCCTTTAATTTACTTAAACATTCTCGTGGAGAGTGCATATACGTAAATCTGATGGATATGATTATCATGAACACTGAAGTGAAAGGTTTGGCTCGAACTTTTTCTTGGAACTCTCTTATTCTTGCTTAATCTTCGGTTCATCATAAAATGTCGTGTTGAGCTCACTTCTAGTATGGAAGCCGGATAACGTGAGATTATGTTATTTAGCGTAGTGCCTTTACCAACACAACGAGATGGCAAGGGCTAGACCAGCAAGCTTTCAGTATCTGAAACGTGTAAAACAACCACCACATTAACTAAGACTAAAATATAACCACCGCTTCTCATGGATATGAACGAATGTTGTTTTGTAATCTGAGACGGGATATCTTCGAACAGCGAAGAGTACAAATAATTTAGATGAAGTACATTCAGCAATGCAAATTCTAGACGAGCAAAGAGACAGAGAGCGAGCATTTCGATGAGCATAAATAAATGAACCTGAAACTAGATACCGTAACCGTACTCGTTTATTTCCCTTTTCCTTAGAATGATCATCAATTTATTCATATCAAGTAAACTGCTGTGGTAGGTAGTAAGAAAGGTTTATTTGCAGTGAGGAGGCATGGATAAACTTGTGCATTTAAATTAATTGATGTTATAAAGATCTATGTATTTTCTATTTCATACAGGGACAAATGTACACGAGCAGAGTCGAGCCGATCTATGCAAACTTCGTTTCAGTTCAAAATTAATCAACCAACTTAGAGCTTTCACCAGTTCCACTGGCCTTCCAGGCACTGTCATGTACGACTCCGGTAAGAACAATCTCTCAGTTCAGTCATGTATTTCGTTGTAAAAGATCATCAACGTCAATATTCGTCGTAGATTGAGTCTTACTGCTACAGTGTACTGTAAGTGTACACAGATAGATAAAGTATCTCCCAATGTCCATGTGTATAGTAATATATGGGATTTAATGCCTAAATTTAGGTTGCCATTAAATGTTTAGGGTGCGGTGTGAGGTTTTCGAGACTAAAGTTAGCGTTGGCGTTGGATGCTTTCTAATGAGGAAAAAGTTCTAAGAGTTAATTTTTCCTAGTTCCCTTTCAGCTCCACCCACCCAGCTACCTGGCTTTCATGCATTCTACTTGTCCTCGCTTTGGTTTTATTAAAAAAGCTTTTACTAACAGATCCCTTTGATCTCTTCCCTTGAGGGAGTTTCCATTATCACTTCTGGGCGGTGAGTGATGGAAAAGTCCATAATATTAAATGCATAACGTAAAGTGGTAAAGTCACTGCCATGGGAAAAGTTCGGGTCAAAAGTCAAAACTGTGCGAGTTGTCCGATTTTTAACATTAATGAATGGAGAAAGTACTTTTCCACGACTTTAGACCTCTTTAATATCCACTCCCTTTGAAGTAGTATTACAAATTTGATTACATATTTGCTCTAAAAGTGTATGAACCATACTTACTTCTTTCGGAAACATTTGATCACTTAATGAATGATTATGGCTGTTAGTGAGTCCACTTAAGTATTTAATTGGTTGCGCAACAGTGTAGATTTCTCAACTTATTTCGTAAAGAAAAATCGTAAATCTTAAGTATTGCAAGACTTTTAAGATATGCATGGTCGAATTAAGTTGATAATGAGGTTTAGGATTTTTATCATACAAAGTAAACTTTTATCCTTAATAAAAAATCGTATCCAATTATATACTTTGGGATGCCTTGGTTGGAAAAGAGTTTCATTGCGTCGCTATGTATAGTAAACTGTTAGCAAAGCTCACTACGGATCTAGCTAATAGTTTGGCTACTAGGGATCATAACTTATATTTTTTAGTAAAAAATATAAATATAAAAAATATAAAGAAACGGGTAAAAAAATACTAAAAGCTCCCTAATCATTTACAATCATCATCATCATTTTTTTATGATTCGTAATTTCCTTAGGAAGTTTAAGACTACCTACTAACTTGAAGTTACTATGCTTATTTTATCTTCCTAAGTTAGTTGTGTGCTTTTAAAGGAGATTTAAGTTTTTGAATGTTTTTTCACACGCCTTCTGTATAGTATAAGGATTGTTTTCATGATACCAAGACATTTACCTTAAGTTTTTCATGCGTACAAATTAAATTTGATAACGTGTAAGAAGAAAGTTATGAAAATCTAAAGAATTAAGCATCAAATATTTTAGAGGGGAATGTTTATGCACATCTTTATTATATTCGCTTTCCTTATTATTAATGCTACTGTGGAATTTTTTCATTATTTAAACTCTGTTTTAAGTTAGTCGTAAACCCAATTTAATTCGAGTAATTTGATGATGTTCAGGGGAGTTTATTTTGCATTGTTTATGCTCTCATCGTGGCAGAATAACTTACGGTTGTTTCATGTTCCAAAATAAAAAGATACCCATGATTTGAACTTAGCCACTAAAGAAAATTCCATACCTCTGATTCTAAATGAAGTTTAGGCAGGTTGGTTTAACCATAAACTATTTATATTATGAAATCTGTGAAGCCTATCTTTTAATGTATAATTTTTCATCAAAATAAATCCCAATATTAAAGACAACTGCTTAGCGATGTGAAGCGAGCAGGCATCGTAAAATGAACGCGTCCTAAGGCATCTCTATTGAAACTCGAACTCATCTAAAAATTTCTCATAAAAGATTAGCCCAGCTAAAGATATGTGGAAAGAAGATTTACAATCCGATCCCACAGGAAACTAGTAACATTAAAAACACAGTAGGGACCATTTCAGTTACTTACGCTGGCAATAAAACATAGCTAGATCGATATCTATCCTTCCCAAATTTTTATCTCTATCTAGATATATATTTTCTAGAAATACGTGCAAAGGGGGAGTATAACAACACGATAAACACTTCAGAAGATGCCCAAGCCTACTTACGTATGCACCCCGAAATGTGGCAGTATTTCGATCAAACTCAACCCGGGCAGCAGCAGCAACAAGAGTACAAAAATCCAATTCTCGACCCATCGGAGATGATACCTCGATACCCGGCCTCAGCAATTCTTCCGTCGATCCCAGGGCAGCAATCAATCTCCCAAGACCAATACGTGCCCAGTTACCCAGGCGGAGCCCCCATGTATGATTTACCATCTCAGCCTGAACTTTCTGAAGACGTAAAATATCCCCTGTATCATAACGTAAGAAAACATGGGAAATACAACATCCCGCAGTCCATTCTCGAGGCCGAGGTAGCCTCTGGGATGAGCAATGGAAACGGTAGGGACCTCAGTATAAATATTAACCGTAGAACTCATCATAATACCCAAGAAGGCGGAATACTTCGCTCCAGTCCAGATTCCACCACCAATAATAATCCAGTCCATAACAATATAAATAGTGGTACTGGCAGAACAACTAATACTGGTAACATTGACCCAAAGGGGGCTAACATGTGGGGAAATTATTACACCTCGGCTGCTGGTGATGCTGCTGAGGATGTCTTGAGTAAATATCCTAACGTCTTACTTAATGAACAATACGAGAAAAGCGGCCGAGGTCGTTATCGATATGTAGCCCCAAGGAGGGATAATGTTGAGCAAGTTTCAGGGGTTAACAATGCTGCTGTAGAGACCGAAGGAGGGCGATATGACGATAGAGGTGGTGAAGAAATCGGTAATGATGACTTGGACAATAGTCTTCCGTACAGCCATCGCTGGAAGAGGGCCTTGGAAAGTAATAGGGGTGTCAGTCTGGATAATGATTACCCACAGGAGGGATCGAAAAGCAAACGACGGCCTGTAAAGAGACACATTGGGGCGCATGATATGGACGGGATTCAACGGCTTATATCAACAGGTATTGTAGTCCTTCCGGGTACATAATAATATTCAACAAACCTTATTCATTCAGCATTCAGCTTTTAGCATTTGTGTTTGGCAAGGCAAAAAGTTAACGTCAGTACTTATTGTATAGCATCTCTAGCTGAAAACTACCAAAATGTAATAGATATTATTTAGTTGTGCGTGCCTAACATATGGACGAGGAACCCAGGAACCTAGAAGCTGGGTTTAATCATCTACCTGAGCTATGAGTTTTCTACTCCCTGGAGATTAGCATATTAAAAAGTTACTGGAGAAATATTTATGCTTTTAGTTTGATTGCAAAATATTACGAAGGAGACATTCTTTCTAGTTTTATAAAAATCTAACTTTAATTATACTCTATTCTAATTCCATTGGAAAGGGGAATATTCTTACATAAATAAATACACGTATGGCTAGAGATGATGTTTTGTGGGTTACTTATTACTTTTACTCAGAGAAGTTTATTTTCATTTCATCCAGAATAATCCAAAGTTGATATAAGATATAGTGCGTGTATATATGCTTGTTTTTCATAACATAATCTCAAGATTGGTTTCGATTAACACAGGAACATTGGTGAAACCACTGAACAGAAACACAAACGTCTCTGTCAATGGCGATGAAGAGGATCAGGGAGGTATTGACGTGGTCTTTGCGACTTATTGGTTTTTTCCGGCTAAGACGCAAGCAATTTTGCCCAAAGATCGGGAATGTATCCAGGAGAAAATGTCTCAGGAAAAACAAAGGTTTGATGAAAGAAGTAAGTCCGTTTTATGTATTCCGCTTCCCTGCCGTATGTCATTTTGTGGAGACGCTTGCTTCGTTAAATTACTATGTTCGTTTCCTAACTGAAACCATAAAAAAAAACGACGAAGAAACGGAGATGAAAGACTCTAAGGTAGAAAAAAGGATACGTAGGATTGCTCAGCCCAGCGGTTGGTATTTCGATTGGTTGATCCGAGCGACGTGGAGGAAAGATTACCTTGAGTTTATTAGTGAAAGCTTTTTATTCGAAAACAACACAACGACAGCAAAAAGTCGGTTGCGACTTTATGCAGTAGAATTCAGCTAGAATTCTACTATTTTCTTGTTCCACCTACATGCCAACTTTGTTGGCTTCAGCTATTTATCAACTCCTGGCTGCGGACACCTAACTAACTAGATTGATTTTCTTATAAGGAAACGCTCCTTTTTAGTTACTCTCTGTTCTGGTTATCACGCCGGGTTTAACTACAAAAGAAGATTGAGTTAAGAAAGTTTGTTCATATGAAAGTGAAGCTAAAGCTGGATTGGGTACAATTTCTATAATCTAACTTAGTGTTATTCCTAGAAATGTTGATTCAATCATTTCTCTGCTAGCAGATTCCTTCAACCTAGTTTATTATAGTCTGCTCGAAAAATATCTACGTCAACCGAATCATTTTTAACATTTGACAAAAAATATCACCCGAACTAACGGTATATCCTGGGATTATTATCATATCATGCACGAATGGCCCTTTCCAGAAGTGTATGTTGCTTGTAATCGAAAGAAATTTTCTGGAAATATTTCTGCTGATAAAAGGTTATAAAAGACGTCGCGTCGTCCGTCGATCGCAAATTTGTGCCTATCTACACAAGTACAAGTGGTACGAACTGACTGATCGGTGTGCCATAGTATACATAGTAGTAGTAATAGAGCTACCTAAAAGATCATATCGAACAAAGATGTCCTACAATGATGATGACGACCCCAATCTGCAAAAAAGTTTTCTAATACCCCCTTTATTTTATCCGTGTCTGTCAAGGGAGAAGAGTCATGGCTGAAGATTTTTCCTTGTCAATTGCTCTATTGGCTATGTACTTACAGAGAGGTTCCTTTTTGTCCTTCGACTTAGTCCATTCCATTGGCCACTGAAATAATATTTCATTTCCCAAGAGAGAACATTTCTTTGTGCAAACAAGAAGTTAAGATTTAGCATATATGAGCGAGAAAGTAGGATTACCTTAGGTTGAGCTACAACTTTAGCAAAAACGTATGAAATAGTACTAGTCAAGTTTGAATTGCCTAGCACAGCAAGGTGTTGACAGGTTGACACTTTACTATCGTTGACTATCCTACAACAAACATTCCTATAGGACAGAAAAAACTCGTAACAGTTCGAAAGGGATAACACTATATTAAATCAATCATGAACATGATAAGTACATCCAGCGCAGCACCCAGTAGTTGGTAGACGGGATAATATTCGGCCGTACTTTATATTATATTCTTCATATGGAGAAGAAACATCTTTGTTTCGTCTTATTCTTATGGCTAAAATATTCCATGAAACTTTCCCTTCCTAAGCTTTAGCTGTGAAAAATGTAAGTTTCATGTAAGTTTAAGAAAGGAGCTGCCACAGCCATGCAGCCTTGATTCAAGGTATAGCCGTTTTGTTAAAAGTTTTATATTCAAGTCGCTTTACTGCTATTTTTGCTGATAAAAATGTAGAAATATGCATAAACTTGAAACTGAACTTAAACTAGAGCAAGCAAAGGAGTAAGTATTATCCCGTGTCCCTGACATGCAGTAATCTTGTGTCATCGGACAATTTTTCATAATTTTTTTGTGTACGCTCGTCAGTAAAAATGTAGAACAGAGGTAGCCTTAAGAGTAACGAGGGAAAAGTTTACTTTTTCCGATGTAAGAGAGACTGGCTGAATTTATTAGTGGCATTCATTAACCATCTAAAGTTTGAGTGGAAAAGTTTATAGATGCATTTAAAAGTTTTGATATTGACTTCATCTTGTAAGTAGGTATGCTTTTTCTCTTGGGGGCAGGGGAAAGTATCAATCAGATGAGTTGAACGGGTGAAAAAGTACTTAAATTTTACAGGAATTTACTGTTTTGTTGCTGAAAATTTAATATACGGGTTTAGTAGAGAGACTGTGAGGCAGGAGGTTACTTGACTTTAACTTTAAAAGATGATCGCTTACAGCTTCTTTTAACATAACATCGGAAATAGTTATTTACAACTGCCTTTATTCCGAACCATAAAACGTTTCTGTCGAGCTCTTTGAAATAAATTATTAATATTTTTCTCATGTTTTTACTTCTGAGCAAAGTTTGACTCTTTGGGCATCAACCCCTTTTTCCAGTCTCTTTTGTGTGTATTTATTCGTCTATAACTCACCTATTTATTAAAGCTTATAGATTTATATCCACAAAACAAACCGTTGTAAGGATAAAAAATACATAAGTATTTCAGTTACTGGAAAAATCTCTACAACAAACATTATACTTTCTTATTTAGTTTTCGAATATTCCTAACTTCATTGCATGCATGCTTAGAACTGTCACAATAATAAGCTTACACAATAGTCCAGTTTGAAAAATATTATTATCCTTTGCTTTGCACAAAATTCAATTTGCTAATAGCCAATTTGTCCATTCAGCCATAAATGTTAAGGTATAGCGTGAGCGTACTTGTACTACAAATAATATTATTATCACCAGCCATATTTATACTTAATATGGAGTTCGGTCTGAGCAACCATCCAGTCAACAGCTACTTGTATACTCGTCTCATTCATTCTATCCCTATCTATAATA
>JAQFZX010002536.1:0-18342 GCA_034682405.1 Hydroisotoma schaefferi | reverse complement strand
GAATCCGGGCAGTCAGAGCTTATCAATAAGGCCTCCACAAAGACCTCTGAATCCGGGCAGTCAGGGCTTATCAATAAGGCCTCCACAAAGACCTCTGAATCCGGGCAGTCAGAGCTTATCAATAAGGCCTCCACAAAGACCTCTGAATCCGGGCAGTCAGGGCTTATCAATAAAACCTCCACAAAGACCTCTGAATCCGGGCAGTCAGGGCTTATCAATAATACCTCCGAATTCGGGTAGTCAACCGAGTTAACCCCCACGGAACGGAAAGAAATCAAAGAAACGGACAGCCACACCCCTCGGCTAGGAAGCATGCTCTCCTCTAACAATCCTTGGACATGGATTCATAAAAAAAGCCTCTCACGATTCAGTGAATCACGATATAAAATTACACACATCCCCTCAGCTTTACCTATTACTCACTGTAAAGTCGCGACCAATAGCCGCGGCTAATCCAATGAAAAAAGACCTTTTGAAGCCTCATGTTTAACGGGATACTTTAACGCGTAACGTATACACCCTGCGGCTTAATTAACGAGGGCGGTTATACGTCGCGACTTTACCGTAATTATGAAATAAATTTAGGTTAAACACACGCTAACTCGGATATAATAAATGGAGAGAATGATCACGCCACGCGATGGAACAAAGTCAAAGTTAAAAAAAAAACTCAACTCCATGCGAAACCCATAGAACCTGCCTGCCCGCACCTTTTGGATTTTCTTTACTAAATATTGGCTCAAAAGTCACTCAACTGGAGACTGACGTAGCTAATTATGCAAAAAGTCATTTCTTTACTTTAAGACAAGGAACTAATTAGCATACAGTTCATTCCAATTGCTGGACAGTTGGTGTCTGACGAGTGGGAGTGGACGAGGTGAGCTGAATTTACATTTAAAAGTCTGAATTTCCAAAAAAAAGTTGTATTTTTTTGTAATAAAAGTTGCCAACTTTTGTTTATTCTACAGAAAGGAACTGAAAGTAGGATTTGAAGTAGATATTTCCAGCTAAAAACCCCCAGGAAGTAAGGCTGAACTGGGTAGAGAGATGGGTAATTCCTGGGTCACCTAGCGAGCGTTGAATCTGCTGACCTTTAGCAGCGTTGACTGCTGACCTTTAGCAGCGTTGACCTTCTTTAAAAGGGAAGACGACGTTGGTGATAAATCAACCCTGAAATTCCTGAATCCTGGCCTGAATCGGACGGAATTTGATTATATATTGATTAAAATATTGATTGATATTATTGGAAATGTCTCAAAGTAGTAGTTTGGTTATTCCGATCGTTCTTTGGGGGAAGGATGCACCGACGCATTCAATAACAGCGATAGCAGTTGCCCCTGACCTCGGGTCAATTGTTACGGGATGCTACGACGGTCAGATTATCATCTGGGATGTTAGGCAACTTATAGGGACTCACCAGCATTCCACTGCTCCCTCTCCTGTTGCTTTGGACCTTGAGGATGATAATAACGGCGACGAGGTTTCAAATTCAAATGCCAAGTTGCTTAATGTAAATAATTCGGATCCGGGTAGTACAACTTGTGATCAGATATGTTGGGAGGTAAATGGAAGGCTGTTTTGTTATATTTGGAATGTTTAGTTTGTGGGCGATATGATAAGGTCAATTTTTATTGGAATGTTGTGAAAGAAGGTTATAAAATAGGGGTTAATTATGCCAGATTACGCCAAGATGTTTCTTGATTGGACATTCGGGATCTATTCTGTCGCTGGCTTATGTGCCTCTTGGAGCTGGAACTGTTGATCTTGTGGTCAGCTCTAGTGACAATGGGTTGGTTTAAAAAATATATATATTTATTTTGTGGATTTTAAAGCATGGGCCTTTGGGGTCAATTTACGAAGCAACATTTTAATGGGTTTATTTAAATAGGGAACTGTGTAACTGGGATGCTGGAGATGGACGATGTTTAGAGTCGACCAAATGTGTAAACCCGCATTCGAAGTTGCATGTATGGATTTATTACTTTTTAGCAGGATTGTAATTTCATGTAAGGCAATATTTTTTATGTAAATGTCCTTTGTTTGCCAGCCTTACCTCCTGGCTTTCTTTCCGCAAGAGCCGAAGTTATTCTGTACTGGATATTATCCTGATGTTCAAATTGTTGATCCTGTTACTCTTGAAACAATACTGTCACTATGTTCTCATGTAAATCCGGATTGGATCTCTGCACTACACGTTTTGAGACCCAATAAAAAGCTGGGTGAGTTTTAACGTGGTCGAACAATTTAAGCTGGAAGGCTTTTTTTAAAGTAACGATTGCAATATTTAATGATTTGTAGATGATGTCATTTTGGCGACTACAATCAGCGGTACTGTCAAAGTGTGGACGATTAATGAGCAGGAGTATAGGGAAAGGGCTCCTCTTCATGAAAATGAATCTAAGCAGATAAAATCAAAAAATGTTAATACGCTGGTTTGTTGTCTTTTCAACAATCGTACCGTGTTGATTGTCTCTGACAGAGCGTGGGAGGTCAGTTTAGGGGAATTTAAAAAAATTATATGCACTTACAGGAAATTTTTAGAAGGACACTTATTGTTAACTTATGAATTATTAACTAGATTTATGATGCTGGTGACTTTTCCGTACTAACTCACTGCGTACCTCGTCTAAAGTCAGAAAAATGGGTAGGAGGGCAGTTCATATCACCGGAAAGAGTTCTTATCTTTGGATCGTCTGGAAAATCATATCTTTTCAAGCTTCCAAACAAGTAATTATCAATTAATACCCGATACTGCAGCCAAAGTTTCAAACCATTTGTGCTCGTTTTACAGTTGCATTGTTGATCACAAAGACTTCCATCGGATTGGATTTAAAGAGGAAGCATTTAATTACTGTATTCTGTCGGTACCAAATACGAAACCTCTTGTTGCTCCACCACAATATTTAGTCATTCAACCTAGTATCCAAGATGGAAGTCAGCAGTCAAAGAAGTCCTCTCGATTGATTCTTTTACGCGGAGATTGTGATTCAAAACTCACAATTTGGAACATTCCTCAAGTAAATAACTCACAGATTCAGCAACTGAAACATATGGCTGTTGGAGAAGAATTAGCGGATTCAGAAGACAGTAAGAAAATGATGAACACTTCTTCTTTTCTTCCTCCAGGTAACTTCGATTGTTACCAATTTACAACTCATCTTCATTATGATTCGCTATAATGCTCATTATCAATTGATAAAAACATGATAACATCCGTCGCTTTTTTTAAAGAAATGCCTCCAATATCGGTGTCCAGCCTTCAACAAGCATGGGATCGGTTGAAGCCATGTCCTCCAGGAATACTGGATCAATTTGTAAGCAAAGTTTATTAAGTCTTTCACAACTTTACTTGATTGGCTTTAAGATGAAATTTAGTAGAAGTCCAAAGTTAATATGTAACATCACAGGATACAGATGAATGTCGTGGACCACTTCTCACCTGCTCTATTTACTTGGCCCAACAATGTCGATTAGTGTGTGGAAGGGAGGATGGTAGCATCGTGGTAGTCCCCGCAACTCATGCAGTCATGTTACATTTGCTTCATGGAAAACATCAGCAGTACGAGGGTACTTGATCCATTAATAATTATTCGCTCATCATATATTTGCGCTTCAAGTAATCTCTTATTTTGATTACAAATGTCTGTCACTCACATACATTTTAGAGTGGCCAATGCACCAGATATTATTAGGACACAAAGGGAAAGTAAACTGTCTAGTTTACCCACACGGAGTTCATCCAAGGTATGATCCGGCCTACCTTGTATCCGGTGGACGGGATTTTTCCGTTATTTTATGGGACATAGTCAAGTGTGACCTGCTTCATCGATTTTGTGTTCATGCTGGAGAAATAACGCAAATCCTAGTTCCCCCGAGTGAATGCAGTGTAATTATTCAATCTTTATTAATGCACAACAGTCGAAGCTCGCCATGATTTTAAATTATTTATAATGTTTCGTAATAATGGTTTTCAGACTCGTGTTTTACAAACGGTGTGCAGTGTCTCAAGCGATCATTCTGCTGCCTTACTATCATTACGAGAAAAGAAAGCAATCCTCTTAGCATCTAGACATCTTTTCCCCATAACTTCAATTAAGTGGCGACCCTTAGATGACTTTATAATAATTGGATGCTCTGATGGAACTGTACACGTGTGGCAGATGGAAACTGGCCATTTGGACAGAGTTCTATTCGGCATGGCAGCCGAAGACGTCCTCCAGGCATGTGACGAAAATGGAAACATACTCGCAACGCAAGACGTGGGTCTAGCTAACCCAGCAGTGCATTTTTTTAGGGGCCTCCGTTCTAGAAATTTAGCGGCTATCAGACATGCCGCTCAGGTAAACTTAAAAAAACAGACCCTTAGATTGTGTGTAGGACTTCAATAACTTCCAGACGAGTTTACCGCATTTTCATTTATGTAGCGTGGATTGCATCAACTCCACGGGCAAGGCCAGCAAGCGTCGTTAGATCCACTGGATCATACAAGACAGCGTTTGCCACCTCTTATAATTCAGGGACTCCGAACGAATGAGAATGACCCTGAAGCTCATATTTTGTTCTTTGATATTGAGGCTCTAATTGTTCAACTATTGTCTGAAGAATACGGTGCAGTGTCCCCTGCAACTTTAGAAGCTCAGGGACTCATAAGTCAAACAGAGTTCTGCAAAATTTTGGCATTGACTCATTCTGCTAGTCCCGATGCACAGCAAAAGATCGCAGGTACAATTTTTGTAATTTGAACAGATGCATTTGCATGTTGCAGTGTATATATGACTATAATTGATAATTCTTTGCATTTCAGATTTTTTTGGCAAAGTGAAAGATCGAGCAGGTGATATGGAAAGGATCCTAAAGGATAAAGATAAGCATGGTTGGTTTCTCTTGTAATGTTGCAGATTATTTAGATGAAGTGCATATGCCACTTCGATGGTTTACTATTTTTCTATATTGCATCCAGGACTTATTGCGAAAGTAAAAGAAGGAGCAGAAAAAATCCAGGCAAAAGCTGAATCAGCCCTCCTAATCAAGCAAGAAAAAGATTCTGCCAGTCGTAGAAGTAAGCTGTATAGTTTTGTTGAAATTAATTTTACTAACCAAATTCTAGCTAGGTAACTAATTTTTCATGGAAAATTTACAGATTCCAGTGCGAGTTTAATTGGGTGTGATGCATCGTCTGGGTCCTCAGGAACAAGGAGAAACCGAAGTCTCCTGTTTGAATCAACCATCCCGATGGAAATTGCCCAGCTTCTATTATCACTTCTACTAGGTTGGGGCCTCGATTCAGAACTAGATGCTATATCTGAAGGCAGACTAGGGCTTTTGCGACCCTTGGTTCCCGTATCCTTCGGACAAATATCTAAATGTGGCTACATGTCTCTCATGTCGCCAACTTGGAAACCAGCAACAAAATCCAAGATTGAAGAAACTCTCAAAATTGCCTCAAGTTTGTCTCAAAGAGTCAAATGGTTCACTAGTCGAACACATTGGGAAATATCCAACTCTTTGACGACAAATCATTTACTCACAATTGTAGCCTTAGCAAATACTCTCATGTCGATGCAAAATGCTACTTTTGTTCCAGAACAGGAAAGAGTCCGTAGGGCTAATCGGTAGGTATTGTTAAATATTTTCCAGCAATTCAATGCTATGCTTCATATTTTAATAGTTTCATATCAATTTCACATATTTCATATATTTCAGACTATCTACAAGAAATCCTCAACAGCAGCAAGAAGACTCATACGTGAGCCAACAAGCGGCATCAAAGCATGGATGGTCTCTTGTAGCTACGCTTCACTGCTGTATGCTTCACGAAAAACTTAAAATTTCCTCAGATTTCAAGGAACCGTTGGTAGAAACGCTCGCCATTCGATGGCAAGACCGATGTGTTGAAATTCGTGACGCTGCGCAAGCTCTTTTGTTAGCTGAGCTGTCTAGAATCGGCATTGAGGGCCGAAAAAAACTCGTTGAGTTTTGGGCTCCTTACTTGCCTAGTCTTCAGATTGACCCTTTCGCTGCACCAGCCGCAGGAATGGTTGCACCCAATCAGTCAACTACTCCAGTAACCACCCCTTCTAGTCAAGGAGATGTGGCAGATGATCAAATGTCAGTTGCTGGTGGTGGCGCTGGTTCAGATCAAGACTTTGATGAAGATGTTGAAGAACCTAGCTTGAGGCCCTCACCCTCAGAGTTCAAGCGAAAGCAAACAACAGCGATAATTTTACTTGGCGTGATTGGGGCCGAATTTGGTCAAGAAATCACAGCTAGAACTGTTGAAGTGGGCCGAAACAAGGGAGTTGAAGGGTTTGGTGTTGGAAATAGTAACCTTGCACGGTTAACTAGTACGTAAATACAAAATGAAGCGGAATGTCAGTATGAGAAATTCAGTGTCAAGAGAAATTAATGATAATCTCAAATGTTTTTTCAGGCAAAGCATTAACTCATCTGTTACTGAATCCACAACTGCATAGCCATCAGACGCAAAAATCAAGCCTGGCAACAACAAGCCCGTACTCTTCTCTTAGAAGAGCTGCAATTGATCTCATCGGAAGAGGCTTTACAGTTTGGGAGCCTTTTCTAGACGTATCAAAAGTCTTATTGGCATTGCTGGAATTATGTTGTGAAGCAGATAGTCTAGTGCCAAGGTACACTTGTAATACACAATTTGCTTCACGAACGGCCTTAATGTTTTATTCCATTATGCATAAAATTTTATCGTCACTTCTAGCATGGCCTTCGGTCTGCCCTTAACTCCTCAAGCAGATTCATGCAGAACTGCTCGGCATGCATTGACTTTGATTGCAACAGCTCGTCCTGCCGCATTCATCACTACCATGGCCAAAGAAGTTGCAAGATATAATACTTTGCAACAAAATGCCCAAGCGATTCAGATTAATCTGAACAATATTATTTTAAATCGATCAAAACCTGAAATACTTCGAGTCATTGAGCTGCTAATAGAAAAAATGCAGTCTGAAATCGCTGACTTGATAGTGGAAGTAATGGACATCGTTCTGCATTGCGTGGACCCTGGTCACCTCAAAACTCGTGGCTTGTCCGAAGTATTCCCAGTTCTCTGTCGCTTCTCTCAAGTTAGCCACTGCCCAACAACCAGAAGAATTGCCGTCGGATCTAAACAAGGTCATCTTGCCCTTTATGAATTGAGGTCGTCGAAGTGTCAAAGCATTCCAGCCCATCCAAGTTCCATAACTGCGTGTGCATTTTCACCGGATGGAAAGTTCTTGGCAAGTTACACCTGCATTGAAAATAAAATGTCTTTTTGGCAGGTATACGGTTTTGCCTGGTTTTAATTAAAGGTGTTTTAATTGATGTGCTAAAGGTTATACTTATGGTTACTTAAGTTAAACCCTTTTAATTACAGACAAGTTCTGGAATGTTTGGACTGGGACACACGCAAACGAGATGTGTAAAGACTATAAGTACCATTCCTCTCCCTGACAATCTTAAAAATACAATCCGTTCACCCAAGTTGGTTTGGACTGGATCCAGGAATGTAAGCTTGCTCTTGGCTGACGGATCTGAAAACCGATATGGCGTTTAAGCATGAAACCATTCCAATCAATCTCATGTAGTCTTACTTAGTATTCAAAAGCTTTTCAAAGCTTTCTAGTCGTGTCATTTTGAACAGATTACTGTTTACTAGCCCGCTTATCCTTAAGTCATTCCTACTGAGGACAGTTAATTTATGTGTGCCAGTGGATTATAAAGTCCTTCCGAATTATTTCATAACTTAAAACTGTCAACTGTTCTTTCCAAGTTCAATGATCATTAAGTACTAATAATTTTTTACTACTGACTTAAGAAAACTCAAAAGCGTTTTTCCTGATTTGAAATACGTAGATATTTTACTTTTAATTCCTCATTAAAACAGCAGTACGAGTTAGAGAAATAAAACGGAGAATTTATCATTGGTATGAATAATGATTGGCAATTAAGTATTTTTGTGATATCTTCTTTAGTGATTTAGCATTCGAGTGTTGTAGTTTTGTAGATGTTTAACATTTAATTAATAAATACGGATACACTTAACCCAGACTGGACCATTTTTTATCAAATCCTATCTTACTTCAACTGAAATTGAAACATGCATTGGTCCGCTCCTATTATGTAGCTAGGCTAAATATTTGCATGAGGGGTCTAACTCTATAAATCGAAAAGAGTAAAGAACAAAGGAAAAACAAGATCGCAAACTGATAAAGGTCAGGACCATGACAGCAGTTAGAACATAGAACTGCATAAAGTCTTAAAAAATTTTTGGCTTATATGGAGCTATATACTGATTTATATTGCACCTTGAATTGTAATCGCTCTACCCACGTAACTAGCTTTAAGTCCAGTCAGACTGAGCAAGACAACAATAATGATCTGGTGGTGGGAGACAAGTTGTTTTTTGTAGCAATTTCATCCGCGAATATGTATTGCAACTTGTTTACCTAAGCCAGGGAACAAAGGTTGCGTTTTTGATACTAAACAAAACACAATGCATGTAGCGATGTAGCCTTGTTCTTATAATACAGCAACCACAGTTTGTTTTATTACTGAAGTGCAACATGCAATCATATGTGCCTCGTTCAGTCATTTAATCCATGATTAAATCTACCATGCATGACTTCTGCTTTACATAACTACTTAATCTTTCAATGAAAATAAACTCTTTCATCAATCCAATTGAAATCCATGCAATCTTTTTGTAAATGAGCTTTTCAGTGTAATATTTATAAGATAATATGAATGACAGCGACAGTATTGTATTGCATTATATTGTGCAAGTCAGGGGACTCTTCTTAAGAGGTTCAACTCCAGCTACCAACGGGAGCGAGTCACGGGATCTAGCGACAGGAGATACAGCGTCACGGGGTCCGGCGTCACGGGGTCCGGCGTCACGGGGTCCGGCGTCACGGGGTCCGGCGTCACGGGGTCCGGAGGGTCACGAGATCCGGCGACACGGGGTCCGGAGCGACAGGAGGTCACATTGAATGAACTTGGAGAAAAGTGTACGATATTTGGAATATGATATTTTATTTAGTGACCCGATGCTGTTTTTAATTAACTGCGGTGGTGGTAGCCTACCTTAAAAACAGAAGTATTTCCAAGAATATTTTTTACCTCGGTAGCAAGTTCATGATAACATAATTTATGCCAATGCAATGGAATGGAGTATAATAAAGTCAGGAGTTAAGTTCATTCCCCCGTGACGCCGGACCCCGTGACGCTGTATCTCCTGTCGCTGGATCCCGCGACGCAGAATCGCTACCAACTGAAACTTGAATTGAATCTTGAATGCCCACAAAATCAGCTTTCTAACCGTCGTTTTTATGAACAGAACCAGACAGACAGGATACTTTGCATGGAAAGCTCAAAATTAGCAAAACTGGCCAAAGGAAATGGCAAACGTGCGTGGTCATTATTTGACCTGTGGTGTGGTCGTGCTCAAATAATGGAATTAGATAGAAACTATACTACGCGTGCATGACAATTCTATTCTATTATCCGTCCACTGTAAACTTAATTTCAAGTTGAATGTTAAAAGAGTTCAATAATTCAGTACTATTTTTTTAAATGTCAAATCAAGCAATGTGGCTACTTTCACTGCAGATTCCTTAACTATTGGCTACAACGATATTTCCATTCAATAATTCGTATTCGGTTTCGGTACTCTGGTATAAAAATCACGATGAAAGGAAATGATATATGATCAGCGTTCGGCAAAAATGTAACTGGCATTATACAGGTTTTTGCATTAGTTGCAAAGTTGTATGAATTGAAATAAATACCCAGAATGGATTAGCACATAGTTCAGCGATAATCATTTATATTTTTTCATAAGAGTTGGAACTATCTTAGCTAAGACTGCTGTCCTATTTGCTGCACGGTAAATAGTGAGAGATGGGTTATTGTTAAAAGGATAAAATGAAATCTGATGTCTTACCTAGGTAAGCTAAGCTGACACAGCATAATGTATAGGCAGGCGTACGTTTAGCATTTAGTACTTTATAAAATAAAACACGTAGAAGGTGGGCTGAGATTGAATCAATCCACTTTTGTATGCAGAGGTAAAAAGCTTTATGGTATAAAACTTAGCTTGATGATAATGTAAAGGGGGTAAATGCCGTGCCGATGCATTCTTTTTACGTTACTTTTACAGAAGTACAGCCTACAGGTTTAATTTAGTATTAGCTTGAGAGCTGTCCAGTTAAAAGTCAAAAGTAGTAGCATCATCGGATCTTTGTTCACTTCTCTCTGCATTTTGTTAGTCCGGTTTATACGGTTTGATGTGGATCGTTCATCCTGTTTAATTTATAGCATTATTTTGCAAATGTTAAACGATTATCATATTTTCAGCAAACCTATCCGTTTTAGTAACCCCTTCTCCGCTGAATCCTTAGGTAACATGAAAAACTTGTCGTTTATGACTAACTTATCTGGTTGTAAAGTGGTTTCACGGTGCACCCTTCCTTGTATTGTAGTGTGACAAGACAAGTAGGCTGTGCAGCAATTTGAATGAAAGCTCACATGAATTAAAAAATCAACTGGATTTTGCAAATAGCGATGTGTGCAGGCCCCGGTCTTACTTAATAGTTGGAACAAAGTACCCAAGATAAGAGTACCCCTAAGTGCTTATTCTTAATCATTCAGAGAATCAATTTTCTCCGAACTTCTGAACAAATATTTAGAAACGGTTCTTCAAATTGAGATATGATTAAGCGTAATTAATTCTGAATCAGCATTAGTTGTCAAAACTGGTTACAGTTTCATGATTCACTATCGGAATACAGGCATACTGATGTTAAACAACTGAACAATACTTTCGTATTTCTAGCTTTTGTTTGAGTATTTTCTGATTCAAAAATTAAAGCTTGGAAAATGTAATCTGAATGTAAGTTAGTATATGCTATAAAGTGGTCATATTTCTAGTCGTGTACAAAGTGATATCGTGTTTATACGCTGCTTGAATTTAACATTTCAGTTTGAAGCGTGATTTTTTGACACGATATATGCGTTCCATCCAGTGAATGTTTGTCCCAGTTCATACAAAAGTATTAATACCTTTGCGGTTGAAGCGTGCTCGTTGTTAAGTTTGTTAGTCTTTAATCGATTAATCGATTACATAGGTCGCACTCTAACAACCTTACCTAGTTCCTTTCTCCGGTTTTGGCATGTGCTATCCTAACTTGGAGTTATGTGTGGAACATTTTTCACCGTCAATATTTTTATCACAGTTAGAGACACAAAATAAACTTAAAAAAATGTAACTACCTAGACTTAAATTTCATTGATTCCAGTCCCGGATATCCGGTAGAAGTTTTACGATGAAATTACTAGAAATTGATTTGCATGGAACGTTTAAAAAATCTAACACTAACCTATTGCTAGTGATTTGGATGGGTTGTTCTTCCATTGTTGGATTCGCATCCTCCCAAACCTTCACAAATCAAGCACAACTCAACGGAAATTCATTTTTTGCTGGGAACGAGATTAACTACAACTATAAGGATTTATATAACGAGTCTTGGAGCGATGTCCCGGAAAAGGATAATGTAACTTATTTTAGGAAGTTAGAGCTGTTCGGTCCCCAACTCTGGTCCAATAATACTGTCATCAATCCTTTGTAAGTTGTGACATTTTGTTTTATTTACCGGGGATAGATAGGAGATTGTTTAAATGCATTGTTTTAAGGGTTGTTCAATTAATTCGAAATATTTGAGTAAATCCTATAAAATTAGAATTTCAATGCAATGCAGTCAAGAGAAAGTATCCATGCATCTACCCTAGCACCTTTATCCTTGAGATATCTGCGACTTTTTCATACTAAAAAAAACCTCAGTCTTTCATGAATTTTTTTACAAACATCTTCAGGGGCTTCATAGTAGTAGCTCCATCAATAATCCAACCCTCGTCAATTTACACGGCTGTGGTCACAGTTGGTAGCGTTGAAGAGAATCCACGCTTGGCCAATTTGTTGGACTCTGAAACTCTCCGTCGTGGGGTTCACGTACGGCTTGCCCTTTTTAAGAATGGGGCCGATATTCAAGGATCGTCCGTGTACATTACACCAGGCTCATCAGATGCCCTCAAAATTCTTGTAATTAGAGTTTACAGAGCTCCAATGATTGGAGATTGTGCTCATCTCAGTCAGGAATAATATATGGTATTTTGCTAAGGTTCCTGCCCAACTACCTCGAGGAGAGTATAAGATTCGGATTGAGGGAAATGCTGGAGATAGTCGAGGAGGATCTATATTTGCATCAGAGACTCCACTTAAGTTTTCAGAGAAATTTTTATCAATCCTAATACAAACTAGCCGTCATATTTACAATGGTGGACATCAAAGTAATTTTATCTCAGAATTAGAAATACAATAAATGTTTGAAAAGGCGAGATTTGTTAGATACTATAGAGTATTATTTTTGATTTCAGTTCTTTTTCGAGTGATCTCTTTAAGACGAAACATGCTACCTTATGATGATCCAATTGATGTGTATCTTTTGGTATTAAAAACAAAGTAAAGTTTAACATTTTAATCAGCAGATTACACATGTGTAGAAAGCTATTTACATTTAAATTAGGATCCGAGGGGACTGATCATGAGAAGATGGCCGTCGGTTCCTTCATACCTTGGTAACTTTTATGGCATAATGAAAGGGTTGATTTTTAACCCATTGTAGAGCTATACAGATTGTCGTGTCCGTCCGTCTGTCTGTCGACACGATAACTAACTCTTGAAAACATTATGCTAGAATCCTTAAATTTGGCTTTTCTAAGTAAGGGGCTCGCAATAAACTATCTCAAGCTAAGTTCACATATGTATGAGCCCAATCGGTCAACCCAGCGACCCGTGTGGTGGTCAAAAAACCCCATTCTGTCATTGAATACCCAAATATTATAATTTTGGCACAAATCGAAAGTTTAATGACCCATGGGCAACGAAGCCCCGACAAGAAAGCAGGGGGTGTGGGGCTAAACTGTGCTGTATATAGTACACAATATATTCTTTAAACGCCCTTTGATGGGCTCTATTAACTGCACTCGGAGGTTTCAGCTTACCGTTGAGTTTCAGTTATTGAAATATAATTAAACCTTTAAACATAGGGGTAGTTGATCTCGAGTACGAATTGCCAACTTTCTCGGCTCTCGGACATTGGATGATTCGAGTAGTCGCAGCGTCACAAATTCAAGAAAAGCGTATTTTAGTTGAAAGATACTTTCCCTCACAGCATGAGGTTTGACTTTATGTAATTATTGGATGAATAAAGTTCATGAGATTCGTTTTCGACAAAGACATCGATTCTTTTTCAGGTTTATGTATCAATGCCTCCATTCATTTTATCCACCGAAGAAGAGGTTACCGCAGCCGTAAGCTCTTTCTACGGTACAGAAAAAACTGTAAGGGGAAATGCCACAGTGAGATTATATGTTTTCCAATGGGGGAAACAATATCTACAACCTGCAACATTTAATGAGCAGCAGCAGCAACAACAGGACCAGTCCCAACAAACAGATCAACTTTCTCCAAGATATATATTGGTGGACACTCAATCTCTGTTCATGGTACAAATTACGGATTTTGAATGAAATATGAGACGACTTTGAGAAGATCGGCTACTGTGAAATGTTTACTTTCACCAGGTTGGCGAAGAGGAATTGAGTTGGCCTATGTCCGTCTTGTATCAGACTTTAGGGTCGTCAGATAATCTTGCCGTGCGAGTTGAGGCTGAGATTACGGAGTTTTTTCTGGGTGAAACTAGATTTGGTTAGTTAATCATCATTGACCTATTTTTGTAATTTTTCAGGACTTTAAATAAAGCCTGTATAGTCTGCTGACTTTGTATAGGCTTTGCTGAAAGCCGTGTGATAAAGGAAACGATTAAGCTAAAGTTTCTAGAGACAGCTCCTAAAGTATTTAAACCAGGGATGCCATTCAATACCATTGTAAGTAGATAGAATAGTAGATAACTTAAGATATTGAGTTAAACATTAATCTTCAAAGTTAAACTTCAAAGCTTGTCTTATAGCTCACAATAGGCTACGAAGATCTAGCGAAGATTCCTGCGGATGTGTTGAAGTCCACAACTTTAAGGATAACACCACAAGCAATATTAGGCCAGGGGCAGCAAGTAGATCTCGAGCAGATTGTGATATCTCCAGCAACGGAGGATGAAGAGATGGAAAATGAGATTAATGTTGATGGAGTTGGATCAAACGGGAATGGAGATGCAGAAGAGCAAGGAGTCAATACGAAATCGTTAAATTGGTTCATGAGAAAAAAGAGGTTTGGGTTATATATCCCTTATCATTTTCATTTCTTCTTTTTTTTAATCGACCCAGTTCTTAAAATCCGTTCTTTACTTATTGAATAGGGAATACTTTAAACTTTACTTTTGGAACTTTTAGAACCGAAAAATACCTAGAAGAGGGCATAGTGCATGTAAAACTAATCCCACCTAAACGCTGCACCAGGGTTGTAATCAGAGCAGAGTTGTCTGACGAAAGTGGAACTCGTGCTGTGGCCGATCTGACTGCGGTTATAGCTTTTGCACCAGCAGGGAAATTCATAAGCGTCTCACTGAGGTCTGGTGACCCTGTAGCTGTGGGGAATTTTGTTGTCTTACAATTCAACGCTAATTTCCCCCTGGAGAAATTCCAATACCTGGTACGAGCCGTCTTAACTACAGATAACCAATATATGGTGGATTTTTCTTAAATTCAGCCTTATGTTGTTCTGTTTTACACTCAGGTAACCGGAAAAGGCCTAATCCTTACATATGGGACAGAAATTTTGCAAAACTATTGGTCTTTACCAAAAACCTTCACAGTAGCAGTTTCCCCAGACATGGTTCCAGGCTTCCAGGTATTTGTCTACGTTGGCCTACGAAGTGGAGAGATTATCTCGGACAGTGTGTTCATCCCTGTGGATAACATTCAACGACATAAGATCAAAATGATCGTAAATGGGGCAAAAGATCGGTCAAAGAATACAGTAGAGCTGCAGTTGTTTGGCGAACCTGCTGCATACTTTGGAGTTTCTGCACAGAGAAATTCGAGACACTTGATGCAAGCTGGGAATGAGCTTAGCCATTCTTATGTCTTTCAAATGCTGCATTCACTAGAGCCTTGGAATAGGTCGGTTTTTTGGACTTTTACTTTTTTTGACGTTTAAGTATAGAAGTATTTATATCATCTTATGTACCTGGCGTAAAGTGTATTAGACATGCTTTTTTTAATCGTAAATATCTGTACCAATACCTATGTCTCAGTCGGAATTTTACTTCTTGAGATTATAGAAGATTGACAAATCCTAGAAACCGAGACTAATCTTTAATACTTGAAATTGAGTTCATAAAGTTGTGTACGTTCAAAAACGTACGCCAGTCATATTCGGTGTTGCAAAATTAGTTTCATGAATTCATTTTGCAATGCATGACCTTTATTAACTAATGTAGGACTTTGCACAAGTTGGTTTGGAGGGATAGAAACGGCGAGAAATCAGATGAGATCAAGTACTTTCCTTCAATGAGCTATGGACTTGATACGTACCGATCTTTCCAGCAAGCGAGTCTTATTTTATTTTCAGATGGCTTTATTACAGTTTCTCCTACGTTTCGTAAGTCATTGCACTTTTTATCGTTGTTTTAATTTCTATGAAAAATAAAGGCTAGTATAAAGAAACACAGGATTATACTCATACTTTCTCCATGGGTGCGTCTTCAATGTACTGAGATATTTCATTGTTTAGGGATTCGAAACTTGACAATGTATACCCCTTAATTTTGCAGTTGCAATCAAAATTAGCATTCATTACACTACATGACAATGGTAATGATAGAATGCTAGAATAATTGATGGTGTAATAATTTCAGAAGTAGAATGTCAAGAAGGGGAGTGTCTCACTGGAGGTTGTTTTCTATACCGACAGAGATGCGATGGGCGTTACGACTGTTCTGATCTCACGGATGAGTTAGACTGTAGGTTTTTAATTATACAAAATAGACATTGAAGTGTCAACCCATCATTAGGTGTAAATTGGTTTCATTTTTCCGGGGCTTCCGGTTGGGTATCCTTAATTACAGGTGATTACCAAAATGATGAGGATATAGTCAACTTTCGGGTGAACCGAGCAAACAGATTTGGGGTGAGGAACTAATTTTAACGTTTAAATATGGTTGTGCTTTTTATACATTAGTAGAATGCATTAAAGCATCCTAGTGATTACAGTGCGGTCGGGGTGGACATTATGAGAGAATCAATTAGGTTATACCACAAAGCTTGTAGAAAGTACTAGTATAAACTAACCAAATTTATTCTATACACTTCCAATGGAATCTGCGGCATGTTCATGTAGACGCATCGACAAATTTGTTTAGAAAGAAATATAAATCTTTACTTGCAGTGAATTTCCGGTAATTCATTTTTGAACTTGAGCAGGACTTCTACGACGTTGGTAATGATTGGCATTGGGTCCACGAGTCTATCGCTCATTCTGGGGACAAAATATTTGCCCTTGAAACGCCTGAGACTACGGACACCTGGTTTTTTACTGGGTTTGCAATAAGCAAGAGGCACGGCTTTGCATTGACTGATTCAACTATTGAAGTTAGTAATGTCAAGCTAATTAAATCAAGACTTGACATAAAATGCAGCTCATGAGCTTTTTTTACAATGCATTATATCCTGATCCACTTAGTACGGGACCGATCGCCCATTCATGATGGTAATCGACTACTCTCCCAGCGTACGTCGCGGCGAACAAGTTGGTATAATAGCAATGATCTATAATAAAACTCCTAAAGAGATACTAGTTCTAGTATCCGTGGCCGACTCCGAGGACTATGTATTTGTCCATGTGGGTAAGCATGGCCAACTCGAGTATGACGATGATCACCCACGGTTTTCGTCAGGGGAACATCAACATCTAGTCTGGGTATGCAATACATTTCTCAAACGGTTCTAAATAGGTTTTCATAAAATATCTGTAGCGTTTTAAAACATTAACTCACTTCAATTGCAAAGATGCCAGCAGAAAGTGAAAGAGAGATTAGAATCGCAATAAAACCTACAATTGATCAAGGAACCGTTTCAGTAACCATTACAGCAACGACCCAAATTAGAAGTGACACTGAGACAGCGGAAATAGAAGTTTTGGTGAGTGAGATAGTAAAAACGTTATGTCTGATTAAGGCTCATAAAAATGCCCGAAATACGCACTTTTATTCGAAAAAAAGTTTCCCGTCTCCTTAATTTAGAAGATGATTAAAAATTCTTGAACATATGAATATCCAGAAATAGCAATATCATAAGTAAGGCATTTACACAATTGAGCTTTACATGATAAAAATTGAACTTAACTTTTAGCCCCAGGGTGGTGGAGTTGGGAAACATACCTCATTACTCTTAGACATGAGAAGCCGTGCAGCAGTTTTGAAATATATGAACATTTTTGTGGAAGAAGTTCCCCTAGTCCCGTATGAGATTAAACGTAAATATGTGTACGGAAGTCCTGCTGCTCATGTACTGGTGTCAGGTATAGCTCGTCCCTATTTATCTTGCTTCACATAATCGTGGGAGAAACTCTGAGACGAAGCAGTTTAAGGAACGAAACATGCAATTCAATACAGGAGATGTGATAGGACCACTGGCCAGTAATCTCCCATGCAGCATGTCAAACCTTATGGGCAAAGACGGAAAGGGTACGGCAGATAGGTTGTTCGAACTATCTGCCAACGTATGGACGCTTCATTACCTAAGACTGACAAATCAATTGGATGCATCCGTTTCTAAAACCGTTTTCGTCGAGATGAACAAGCTTTTTGCATGGGTCATGAAAAGATTTAGTCTTCCAGGTTTTTTTAGAATGTGGAACCTTTCCCAGCCTTCTGTTTGGTACTTTACATAATTTTCGAATTCTTAACATCTATTAGTGAGTCTTAGCCAGAGCTGGGTGATTAACCGATTTTTTAACGGGATTAAGGATTATGGATTAGAAATTTTGAAAACATGGATTAGATTAGATTAGAGATTAGGGATTACCGGGAGTTTCTGGATTGAATTAAATCGGGATTAATGTGATAATTCTGAGATTGTGGATTAGGGATTGGGATTAGTTAATCTGGATTACCTATAGTGATTAGGGATTATTTTAAAAAAAATTCTTTCTACTAAATTGCTTTTGTTTCCGTCATTTGTCAGAGATGTTATAGAGATCGTCAAGATGAATTTAGTTTCAAATTGAAGCTCTTCAATAAGTGTTGTTTAACCGAGTAAATGAGAATATTTGGTACTTAGTAAGGTTCTACTGCATGTACACATTTTTAGTCGTCCTTA
>JAQFZX010002535.1:0-18347 GCA_034682405.1 Hydroisotoma schaefferi | reverse complement strand
TGAATGTCACTTAATCTTAGGCTGTGATTGAAATGTCTTTTCTTATATTCCCTACTTTTTTGTCTCTTATCAGCCCGAATAAAAAAATGGAATGTAATAATATCAAAAGCATAACTGCACCTAATAATTTGGGTTTTTATTTAATATTCATTAATATTTCATTGTCAGTGTCAGCTTCCTGCATCTACACTACTACTTGGTATTTACTTCTGCAAACGTATTTTCTGGTATGTATAATACTGAAACGTAAATATCAAAAGAATTTTTCGTTAAAATGTTGTCCATCAAAATTAAACATGAATGGCCATCTCTGCCATAGTCCGAGTGCTCCAGTTGCTCTCCACAAAATGCCTAAAGGTATGTCTCTCTTAAGGAAAATAAAAGTAGTAAAAATCTGAAACAATTTTGACTTATGCAGTTAGCAGTCGTGTCGTTTTAGACTTGTAGAGACGAAGAGGACTTTCTTTTCTCCATTAACTACAATTCCTTTCGTAGTTTCCACTTACACATCAATAAAACATACTTTAGGCTTAATGGGATACTTAGCAAGGAGCGAGCGAGAGAAAGGACGCATTTCTTCAGCCAAGTATGGACGAGTAAAGCGGGTGCTCTCCAAACGCTTTTATTCCAATTTTCACTCAATTCCCACAAAAGTACCCTTTAGCTACGGGAAAAAGTCTTCAGAATTTATATAAAAAAGCCTTGAAGAAGGGACTAAAGAAAAAGATGAGAAACTTGTTGTAAATTCGATTGTGTCATTTTGCCAAGTGAATAAAGAAGCAAAAAGTTAGCGTCGTCGACTAAAAGGCTTTTTTGTTTGCTTTTTAAAAGGGAAAACTGTACAGAAGGTGAAGTGGGAATTTGACATCCTCCTAGCTCTTCCTTGGTCGCCTAAGTAAGTTGTAAATACTTGTCCCTCTAGGAATCTTACCGTGTTGAATGATAACTTTAGTGACGTTACTTCAGAGTTAGTCTTACTACACGGTAGTAGTACTGGGACTGAGTACGTTCAACCCTTTTTCTATTACAAAGGTGAACTTCATTTCATTTCTTGTAACTTTCTGTTCAATAAAACTTTCCTCTAACAGCTCAACTTTGTTACGCCTTCAAGAGACAGTTTATTTTATATTGTATTATTATTTTATTCTATTGGTTCGAGCAGGGAAGAGAATGAGAAAAATGTCGCTCAAGAAGACGCTAATGACTTCGAAAGCGATTCGAAATTAATTTATGCATTAATGGAAACATAATAGGACATAATAAGTTTTTTAATGTTTAAGAATTTTTATAACAAACCGTATTAATATTAGCGAATTATTAATAGGTTCTTATGAACTTTTTTAAAGCCTATAATTTCAGAGAGGCATTTTATGGATAATCTCTTGCCGCAGCCAAATACAATAACGGGAAGGGCTATAATTGAATACGATACAAATAATAAAAAGAGCTACTGTCAACTTTTTTAAAAAAATGTCTATTGGAATAATAGTCCCTTCTTCGTGTTGATGTTGAAATCCCTTCAATCCCTTGTATTGGCATTATTATATAGATATTATGTATTATGTATCCCAAAAGAATGAAATAAATAAAATTGACGAGAAAGTAGGTATGAAAAACGAGAAGCCCAAGTAAAGTCAACTACCTCTTTTTACTCTACTATTGCTTTTTCTTCCGATGTCAATTCCCGAAATCAGTATGAAGTCTTACATAAAGAACAGTAGTTTCGAGTTTGAGATTCACCCTGCAGAGGAAAAAGTAAAAAACGTGAACTTGATGTGCTCTCTCCTGCCCTTTTTATTGCGTTACTACCCAGATAAGCCCATATTATGAAATACAGGGCTATGTGTGCATAACGGCACGGAATATAACGAGAGACGTTTTGCAAATAATCGCTTCGCTTGAGGTAGTTCGCTCCATTCCACAAGTCTTTGAGCTAGGAGCCTTTGATTTGAGAAGAGTAAACCATCAATATAGCAGTGTACCCTGCAGGGTTCTTGAATGGGGTTAGTGGTCAATGTACCCTATCAACTACACGCTGCTCCTAGACATCTCTTTTAAATGACGTATTCCACGTGCAGGGATCGTACAACGAATTTGGAAATGCAAAGTGGTCAAACATACAAAGACAAAAACTGTCATATGGAAAGTACAGTCTACTGGATTTTATTTTATTGGATTGTATAATATAATGCATGAACCATAGTCGAATTGAGTTGACTCAATGTGAACAAGTTGATATACTCGCCGAGTAGAATTGATAATACTGAAAAAAAAACCTAGAGTTAAACCCTTTGACTTTGCTAGTTAAAAATACTATCACAACTGAATATATCAAAGGAAAAACGGAAAACGAACTTGCTAAAAAAGTTGACTTTGCTTTCCCTTTGCCTGGGCTTCATTCATGGACTACAATATTATATTCCGACGGGGTTCTTTGCTTTCATCTTTCTTGGTGGTTCTTCTGCACTTCTATCTGATTTTTATTTGAACTTCTTGTAAGTGTACCTAGTTTTGTATTAACTTTGTGTGTCCTTCCCTGTCAGCATTTGGGATTCTGATTCTGCCACCATTTCTAGACTTGTTTCCTGTCTCGCTCGCCATGCCTTAGCGTGGTACTGTTTCTCCGCTTTGGTACTTAATGTAGGTTTATGTATCTTTATAACTATGCATGTATATATTCAGTATTCAGCATCGGTCACCTTATTCTCTGGGAGTAATGCTTCTCTTTCCAAGTTATTGTTAGTCTTGGCACGGAATGGCCGATGCCTTTGCACCCCAATTTGCGAGCTTGACATCTCGAGATTGACATTCAGCTAGGGAGGTCAACCTGACAGGAGTATGGGTGAAGCTAAAGTTAGTAAGCATGTAGTCTGTTTTGGGTTTGCTTCAGCATAGTATGCTCTCGTTGAAATCATATCTTAGGCGACGATAGGAGTTTTAGGCTTGGATATATTATAGAAATAATATTCTTCATGGAAGTATAACCATGCAGCAACACCGACCTGTTCTGGTATTCTGATTCGGGTGGTAATATATAAAGACCCGGGCATTCAAAGTTCGTAGCGTGAGTGGAATATCTTCGGGAAAATAAAACCGAGTTTGGATATAGCACTACCAGCCTTCACTCTCGTATTCACTCACAGTCACTGGCAAATGTCTACAAGTTCGCTTTGATGAACCCCGAAAAACCTTCATGAATCCATTAGAGATCATGTATGCCCTTTCACAAGAGGAAGTGAGATGAGATGAGCATATAAAAAGAAGGAAATTGCTTTGGGACTGGATGACGGAATTACTGAAGGGGTACCGGGCATAGATCCATCCTTTTACGTTTCAAAAATGTAAGACGGTTTGATTAGGTTACAAATTTTAGTCTTTTTTAAATAATAAAGTGTGAAACAGCTTGTATAAACTCTTAGCTAAGTAATGTTGCAAATACTTTTCAATTAAGCGTTAGAGTTGTAGCAACAAAGTTAGGCATAGCTGGTACTAAATAATTTGTTATTTTGTTCGGTACAACATGGCAAGGTTTAAGTCGCCCGGATAATTGTGTTTTTTAATGTATTTGGACAGGCACTCTAAAAAAGGTCATTCCGATAAAATTAGTTTATCAGGATCTAAATTGAATAAAAGTGATCAGTGTTCATATTTCAGGACAACTCATTAGTCTAAATGACCTAAATCCTCGCTTCAGCTAAGTAAAGATGGTTTGAAGGAGTTTCTTTACTTTCTACTTTCGATTTAAACTAGACCCACATCGCTCTATAATCGGTTTTTGGTTATACATTCTGCGTTAAAAGCTACTTTACCGTTTACACTACTGTTATTTTCTATAGACAGCTAAATGTGAGCGCATCTGTAAAGAATATTGTAGTAGTTTTTGTTAGTAATAAATAAAAGATGCCCTTGCCTTGCTTGCTTTGGTTATTAATAGAACTTATGGACATGGCTATCTTAATGCTGAAACTTACTTTGGTGCCAGCAGACTGGCCGCCTGCTTGCCTCCCTGGTTTGCTGCTCTTTTTGGTAAAAATGTTAGAAAATTGGGTAGAATGATAAATTACCTAATTTACAGGGCTCAGGTGGTCAATTGCTTTATATAAATCGGTTCTTCACTTCAAGCAGAATAACAAACGGCGTTGACAAATTGAAATTTCTTACACAGGCCTTGCAAGTAAAAATACAGCTACAACTGAATACTACAATCAACTTCTGCTACTCCTATCCTGCTGCCGTTTTTGTGTTGTTGGTGCTGTACCGTTTTATACGGGACTTAAATCGCTCGCTGTACAATACCTTCTCTTTTGGTGGTTCTATCATCCGATTCGGGTCTGCCCATTCCATTTGGCCAGTTGGAAATAATAGGATGCGGCAATTTCTCTCCTGCAAGAATACCAAATCATGGAACTGTTTTCCTTATTTATCTTCCTTACCTATAGACATTTATTTCAGCTCTCTTGGTAACCTTACTACTTATTACACATTTCCACTATTGCCCATTTATTCTCTGGTTTATTTATATGCTAGCAGCATTGCTACTACTATCGACGCAAGGATGCTGAAGCAGCAGAGGGGCTTTGTAGGATGTTCTGGGTATTCTTCAGGTAATAGTCCATAACTTGTGATAATACTTCATTCTAAGTTTGGTGCTATACTTAATTTAAGGTTATTAATACAACTCAAAGTGTAAGAGAACCAATCATCCTCTTTTTTCAAATTAGATTAACCGTAATGGACCAGCAGAGAGGGTACGATCAGCTTGATCATTTCTCGGGATTCGGGTTAATTAGTTTGCGTTTTGAAACCAATATTTTCGTCGGCATAAAGAATGTCTAGATTTCAGATCTCATTAGGTCATTTGTACGTCTAGGGTGAATCTGTACAACTGTTTGAATTGTACTTTAAAAGAAGTAAGTAGTGAGTTGTAAACTAACCCCTGCCCCTGAGTAACACCTAATTTAGTATTTTTTAAATCATACAATTATAAAAACTAGTACAAATCAACCAAACACCCATTCCTTTTTACTAACGCTTAAATTAAACCAACTAATGAAAGACAGCTATCCACACACCACATCTCTATGTACGTGACCTCGGCCAAAGCAAAGCCAGATTCGTTAGTTTACATTAAATTCAGGGTTGAAATTAATAACTAAAGTAAATTTTTCTCATTTCCAAACCAAGGGTAGGGATTTGAATTTAATTATATTCTTCTGACCTAACATATGCAGGGAAGGAACAGTTGTCCGAGTCTTGCTCAGCTTGAATTTTAAAACTTGAATTTGAAACTAAAACATTTCCTCATGCATAATATCCCCTTGATGCCTCTCACGCCTGGATTACAAATACGTACTTGTAATAAGAGAACAACTGGAAGAGAACTAATGTATGCATGAACCTTGATTTTAAAATATTTATTTTCTCCACAAAAAAGGGTAGTAATATTTATGAGCAACTTGACTGAGTCTTTATTTACATAAAGACGGGCCTTAATGTCAGCACTTTCCCACATAAAAAAAATTACTTCAATCTCTTTGCATACATAAGCGTTCTGAAACTAGTGAGTCAAACCGTTGTTGTATAGGAAGGTAGGAGGGTGTGAGGGCAAGTGAGATCAAGAGTGAAGTCAAAACCAGAATGCAAATGAGCCCTTTCAACCTCTTCCCTTGAATAAAAAAAACCAACGAAAATGAGACCCTTATCACCTTAAACCATAACCTAGACAATATTTATGTAAGAAGCCTACCAGGAAATGTATATCGCAACTCGTAAACCTTCAGCCAGCGTCTCCCACCTGCCTACCTTTGTGGATGGAATTAAGAAGATTCTAGCTCAAAATGTTTATGGAAGCGTAACTCGAACTAGTCAGAGTCATGACAAGGAATACATTCTTCCTTGTTTGTGTGCTTTGTGATAAAAATTAATGAATGCATGGAGGTCGTCGTCAGTTGATACATTACGCATATATTTACAATTACAACGCAACTAACGTTTACGGACATACTTATGTACAATACAATACAATTATATACAGGGATTGTTTTCTGTAGCCTAGGTTAGTTAAAGATCCCTTTATTTGATATTTATTCAGAGGAAATGCTAAGCAAGGAAGAGAGCCTTTTTCAATTAGAATCAATTTTAAGCAGAGGAAATATCAAAGCTTTGAAAAGTCTCAAGGGTAGACAGAAGTAGGGAATATGTATTTAACTAGGGACCAAACCAGATTTCATTCAATCTATGTAAAAAAATATATTTTAACCTTACTACACGAAGTAAAGATTGTTGAGTCCATTCATTTACAATTTACATCAAATAGCGAGTAGTAGAAGGTAGATAAGTAGACATACGTAATAATAATAATAATCGAATCCCTGCCAGTCGTAGGGTGAGGTTAGGTTAGGGTTTAAAACTGTGTGAGACCGGAAGAGCAAACGGCTCATCGAGTTGGATGGAGAAGTGATATAATAAATGCTTTTTTATGTGTAAGCATGTGATTAATAAGCTCCTGCATTTCTTCATGAAATGCCTACTGAACTGATTATTTCCAGAAGAACCTTTTATCGTGTTTTCTCTCTAAATAATAACCAAACCCTACCTCACCCCGTTTATTTAAAAACGAGTTACTTTAGTCAACTTTTAGTTGAGCCAAGATTTTACAGCGTAGTTTAAAGTTAGAAGAATATTTTTCTCTGAAATAGAGATTCATTAAGTGAGCGACGCTGATCAGAAATAATTTTCTGTAATAGAATGATGTTTTCCCAATTTTGAGTAAGTTAATAAGTAAGAAAAAGTGAGGAAAACCTTTTGGCAAGTGGAGATAATTAGGGGAAGGTTTATTATATCAACATTTACCTACTAGGTGCATGCCTAATCTTCCAAAATTATGTGTTTTTTAACAACAAAAATAGATGAGCAGTATAAATTAAGAAAAACGGTCCAGAACCATTTTTCCCCAGCCTTTATTCACGAACGCTTTTTATTAAGGTTGTTTTAAACACAACAAGAGCAGTTCTTATCTATAAGACCGTAATACAGTTTTGGGTTTATTATTGATAAACCATTTTCTTCAAAAGAGACCCACAAGATCAGGCTGTAACGAGAGTATGATTGGGGTTGAATTTTGACCGGATGCACATTAACTGCATCATTTATACCCAGATAAGTTGGCTAAAGTTAGCTTTATACCTTTACATTATAGTAACCCGTCTTTATTTTAGTTTCGGCTTTTATAGGTACTCAGGTACATCTTCGTTGGTCAATCCATCGACCCCCTGGCAATAGTATCTATCTATTATTCACTAAGCCTTTGAAGACGAAGGTGTGTCTGTTGTGCAATTAAGAAGCCTTTTCTCGATAGATCTCCGGAGCCACTTAGGCAACCGAGTAATACAACAAGTTATTTCAAGGCACTTACTTTTCCAGTAGATTTCCTCTGTAGATAGTATTATTAGTGGTTTTTTACCCTTTATGCATGCAGGCATTTATAACCTCGCGTCAAGGAAATTGTAAAAAGGAAAAGGGCTTTGGCTTATCAGACCTGACCTATCTTAAGTACTCCTAACTTATTGCTTAACCTTAGCTACGTTTTAAAGTTATAATCTGAGTTCAACAAAAGTCGGTTAATGTTAAATATTCAGCAAGAAAAATAAAGCAGCAGCAGGCACATAAGTTTGGTACAAAGATTTTTCTTCAAAGTAATAATAATAAGAGGGAATTTTTTCTCAAGGGATTAGGATAAATTTAAGAATCTCTCGATGTTTGCTATGGGATAAAACAGCATGAAAATGAATATCTTTTTTAAGGGATAAAGAAAATGATCATGAAGGGATGAGCAATCCCTTCCTTCTGGCATATGGATGCACGGGTAAAAAAATAAAGTTAAGTAGGTCAGGGATTTCTTATTTTCTACCAAAAGCTAAACTAAGTATTAAATTATTTTAAACATAAGATCATTAAGTTTTAAAAATAAGGTAAAGAAGATGGAAAACGAGTGATTCCTTTTGAGATTTTATTTACTTCGTCATTCCCTGAAAAATGCAGTGCGGCAGATACCCTTCTCCATCTCCATCTATTTTCTACACACTTGGGTACTTATTATTAGTGAAGCTTGTATTCACAAGTTGTTGGTAGGTTGTTGGTTATAAAAGGATGATATGGTAAAAGGTCACTTTTATTACTTTGTATAAGTTGGTTGTTGACTGTGAAAGGAAAAGGCTAACGTCTATTCTATGCAGACGAACCTTTGATTGTCTGGTCTGCACGGGATGAGAATGAGATGAGGTAGGAAGATTTGATGGTTAAAAATCACAGAAACCTTTATCTGACCATTATCTCTAAGTTTTGAGGGTAATTTGTGAAGTTTATTTATTTGGTCGAAATAGAACTTGACTTGGTTGAAGAAAGAGTAAAAACTTTGTTTGGGGAAAAATAATGAGACGCTAAGAATTCCTAATCTTGCATGCTTCCAATCTCTACTTTCCTTGTTCTCGAATTCCAATTTTCAAACTTCTTTTGTCTCACTCTCTCTTACTGTCGTCTCTGTCGGACAAATAATTTAGAACATGGAGCAACGTCGGAGGACGGAGGACTCACGCTATGCTCAATTGAAGTCGTTTGTAAGAAATAAAACGGACCAAAATTTGGGAGCGGATATGGAAAGTTTTTCATGGGGTTCAATTGGTGGTACTACATGATTCATCATCATTATTTATTATAGTATCTTTCCTTTCTTTGTCATCCTCCCATTTTGGGTTGTAAATACAGAAACGGTTTTTGCTCACGGATTTTTCTCATGTTTTCTTTGGTATCTTTGAGTATAATGATTTTGGTTTTATTTTGGGTTGATTAGTTTGAAAAAAAAATGAACTGACTGTGATCTGTACACCTGTGTAAGTTTTGGGTGAATAAAGAGATGTATTGAAGAGATTAGTGCTAAGTCATTTATAATGTAAATGTTTTCCTTGTTTTTTAAATTTGGTTTTAACTTTGGTTTTATTTTATTTTTAGTTGTTTTGTGGTTGAAAAGGAGTGCCTACTGGCTTAATTGAGGATTTTTCATAAAAGTGGGACCTATAGTTGCATTCATTAATCCTTATTCACTGCCCTCCCTTGCGTTTCTTGATCATCTAATTTAAACTGGACTACAGAGTTTTTTTTAACTTTTATTCAATCGTAAACTGTGAAACTGGACGTCACACAGCCACTTCTCCCCCATCGAACCGATATCTTCGGTATCGGTGGAGCCGGAGACAACTCTGCGCGACCCTACAAAATGGAACGGAGAGGAAGGCCACGCAATATTTTGTAAGATTTAAAAAAAATTAATGCTTTGCAAAATGAATTTTTTCTGCTTTTTCTGCCATGCACCTACCGACATGCGACATCGATTTAACTGTACTGGGTATCATCTGCACAATATTTCGATTATTTTACTAGTTGGATTCCGATCGAAACTTAATAATTTCCCAAACGAAATTACGAAATTAGGACTTATGAAACCCTATGTGAAATTAAGGTAAAGTCTTATTTCAGCATTCGAAATCGACAATTGATGATGCATGTAATGAAATAATCCTTAAAAGTAGGGAATGTGGAAAGGAGTTCTGCTGTGTTATTTTTATGATAATAAACCATAAAATCATCGTCAAACATAAGAAAACTCGGCATGGTACTTTGGTACTTGTTCATTCCATTATATTATTTATATTCACCTATATAAAGTACAACCTGCTGCGTTTTAGTTCATTTATTTCCATCAAAGAAGAAGGATCGGGACGTCTATCAAAAATCTAATCAAGAACAGACGGGAAGAATAGCCCTAGTCTAGTTTATATAATATCTTCAATACAATAAATATCATATAATTTCACTTACGTAAATTCTAGCGTTAGTTTTTTCTACATAGTAATGCTATACGATATCCCCTAATATAATTCCTTTCTTAGGTTTATGAGAGGCACTGCGGCAAGCTAAAGAAGTGCAAATCATCCCCCGAGCTATTTTATTTTGAGAGGTATATAAAATTTACTTATTGTATACTTCACAACTCTTTTTCAAGGAAAGTTTATTTATTATATGTATTCTAGCACTAACTCTATCCCTAGCTAGAATAAATATATGCCTAACCAAACTAAATGTGATTTACGCATACACCGAAGAATTTTTTTTATTGCGATCCAGGAAAATAAAAGATGTTCCATTTTAGTCTGTCAGGGACACTCATATTCATGATGAATTACCAAAAATTGAAAGAAAGAAGAGTGATAGTCCAATTTAACTCTGAGCGAAGGGCCGATGACGCAAAACAATACAGTCCATATAATATAATGGGGAAATACTCATACAGTATTCCAAAAAGTATGCATTTCACCTCCACAAAAAGTGTATATTCCCTAATATTAGAATGACATTGCATATAACATCTCTTAGAAGAGAATTCAGCAAGTCCTTGGTAACTTCAACTTGTCCATTTATTTATGAGAATGAGTGTTCTGCCTGACGTATCATAATAAAGACTGAGGGAAGATCGATAGGCCCTTTTCCCCATCTTACATTATATGAATATATTTGATACATTCTTTGTTTAGACTACATAGTACATCCAACTTTCTTATTTTGTACACTTTTGCTATGGGTGGATCTTTCCAGGATAATTTTATTCCCGAATTCGTATATTCTCTACATAGATATGTAGCAGTAAATTGAGGTAATAATAATGCGATGGATTGAGACTAGCTCGTATGAGAAGGTGTCACATTTTGTTATCCATTTTTTCTTCTTAGATTGTCACTTTCCAAGTAGTAGACACACTATGTAGTTTTGTGCTGGAAAAAGTCATCTGGTACATATTGATGGTTCCTAGCTAGGTTCAAGCTCTATCTCACGATGCGATGGTTCCTGTACTATAGATTTTCTACTTTATGCATATACCAGTGTAGCTAGTTGTCACAAAACTTCATTTTGAATCCGCATATCGACGTCCTTTCCCTGTCAATTATCTCGAGTTGAGGCTAAGTCCATTGAAGTGACTCCCTTCTTCCCAAAAAGTCTCCCTACGACTACCACTTGCTGCTTACTTTAAGCTGAAGTCAGTCAAGTATACTGTACTGGATAAATAAATAGCTTATATAAAATACGCACATTTTGTACAGAGTCCGATGTATGAAGAAGCTCTAGCTTTAATCTTCTTAGCTTAATTGATTCTTTATTCCTTCATACTTATCTTGTGTGGAGCAGCCGTGGATCCGTCCGATTGATGAATAATGGACTCCCCTAGATCATTCTTATTCCTTGTTTGTTTTTTATTGAGGGAAAAATCGATTTGGGCAGTTTTCTGGATGAGAAAATTCTATTGATTTATTAAATAAGTAAACGTTGAATGGATACGTTTATATTTGAGAATAAATTTGGCCGTAGTCTATTTTTCTTCGTCTTATGTAACTTGCATTATAGAAAAACTATAATATACAGTGGGCCTAAAAGTATAATACACTAGAAAGAATGACGCAAGGGCTAGAGAGTTAGATGGCTGGTGATATCATGAGGACTTTTTCATGCAATTAAAATAATTAGTAGGACCTCTTCTGTCAAAGAAGAATGTTTTTATTTGGCAAGCAGACAGACATTACTTTCTTTAGCTTTCGCCAATTATACATGTAAAATTATACCAGAAAATCCTTACCAAACAATATACGACTAGAACCAACCGAGAGAAATAACAATAACTTTCTCCTGCTGCAAATGAAAATGCTTACATTCACATTACTAACTCTGCTGCTAGAATTGACCAAAGACACAACAAAGTACGAGTTTTCTACAACGATATACAACAACGGAGAAAAAGAAACCAACGGAATAAGCCCATTAATGAAGACTGGGAGAAAGATGTAATATGGAAATTCTAAATGCTACACTACTCATTCCCATCACAAAGCTTAACTAATGCACAAGAGAGTCCTTTAATGACCCCCATTATGCAGCAAGAGCTTTGCAATAAGCATGAACATATCCCCATAATGAATTCAATGATATGGAGAAAGAATCCGAGAATGCATAAACTTAAATGGACCCTTCTTACCGCAAACATTACTGCGAATTCTTGTACAACATCCTTACTAATTCGGTCTGTAACGGCATCTTGCATTCATTCTATATGTTAAAAAATAAGGTTTTTAAAGAGAAAAAGCACGTTTTGCCCATTCTTTTTTTGCTACGAGAAAAAACTTGGACTCAGCAAGGAACTAATTAAACTTACTAATAACTAATGGTCTACTTATTTGCAGATATGAGACTTTAGACGAGAATGGAATCTTTATTTATTAGCTAAAGTCCTCTTTCTCTCTCTTTTTTGTAGGAACTTCACTCTATAGTAATAATATTGCAGAGTGCAGTACGAAATGTGTACCTCTTATAAAGTAACTAGTAGATGAACTAACCAGCCAACTAGACTAAAGCAAATTATAGTAGCTGGGCATAATTTTTTTCTTTTCTGAAAACATTTTCTATCCTTCACGGGTTTAACTTGAGGCAGACAGAACCGTTATTTACAATTCTTCTACTATAGAATAAGTTTAGCAGTTCACTAATTTCATACAAGCTTTCTCTGCTTTACATCTTCGTTCACTCCCTCTCTCTACTAGGGTGAGCATATCCTTCATTATTACCCAACAGTATTCAGTGTTGGTCGGTCGACAGGCCTTATTAGCGCCGTTGCCGGACATATTACACCTAAAGATAGTCAGTATATTATTAGTAGCGAGTAAAGGGGTATTAGTAAAGAAGTTTCTAGTTAGTAGTTAGTTTTCTAAACAGTTTCCAAAAAGTGGAGGGTCCACAAGTCCAGCCCATTCCTCGTCCAGCCGCTTAATTATTAGTCCGCGGTGCAGTCCAGCATGGCAATTTTTCGCTATTTCATTACAAAACTACTTCTCTAGAATATACTAGACTACTACTAGATACTAGTGTTTTTCCCGTTGCCCGTCTCTGGCCTTCTCATACTAATTTGGTGAAATTAGAAGGGGCCGGAAATATATTATGGAGAATGGCTTCTTATTCTTATTACCGGATAGCCACGCAGTGCCCAATGGTCATACATATTAGTAAGTAGTAGGGTGCTGACTAAGCTTAGCTGCTAGCTAGCACATTAAGTATTATATTAGTTGACGACGATGATGATAATGATGGGGAAAGGAGATATAGGGGTGAAATCCGGCCGACTAGATAGATGCCTGGAAATGTTCAAGAATTGTAACTACGGGTTGGAGTGGGTGTTACTGATTATACTTTCTCCAGTTAGATCCAACTTGGTTCCTTCCTTATGCTTGTACTAAAGAATGAGTTGAATGAATAGAAATCGGCGAAAGGAACTGAGACTTTTATCAGGGCCTTTTATCTCTTCTGATTTTTATATGGCATAAGTACAGAAGTATTAAAAGTAGAGGTGGGTGGGAGGGAGGGTGTGTTCACAGATGTATATATATGATAGATAAAAATTAGTTTAGCGGTAATATGCTTGCTAGAAGTTATTAGATGAAAGAAAAGGATGCGATGTTAGTTAGGGTTCTGATTATTAGTTGCAGTGCAAAGAACGCTTCACATCGAGCTAATAATAAGGCTTTACGAATTCAACTACATGCTTTGACTCTACTTCATTTACTCCATTAACTTCTTTCTCACTTTGTACAGTGGGGGGTATAATACTATTAAGTATGTTGCATGGCATGGTCTTCGTGCAGGTTTACGTTCTTGACTTTGGCAAATGCACACTTAGGCTGGCAGGTATATAGTTCCTGGGTTAAAAAGTAGGTAGATACAATTAGGAATTTATATGGAGGATTCGGAATCTTATTGCATTAGGTTATCAGTTATGATCAGCAGAATGAGTAAGATGTAAGGATAGGAACCAGCTACCGTTTAATTTCCCTACTACTCGAGACTATTTGACTTGTGATACACCTGCAGAAGTCTGCTTGGCTTTTAGTTCTTTTGTATGAGTTGACTTCCGGTTGAAGTATCCTAAAGATATATACTTCATGCAGTAAGTAGAGTAATTAGAAAAGGAATAAGAAGACGCGGGTGGAGGAATAATAAACTTAATGTTCAGACGTGTTTTTACTGATTTGCTTGGTATTGGAACTCGATTTTCGTTGAAGTCTATGGCCAAGGAGTTTGTTATGTTCGTCCACTTAAGTAAAGAGGTAAACGGATTATAAAAGCGCAGGCAAGTTTACAGATTTAGATAAGCTATGGTGATATGATATGACAGATGAGAGTAATGTCATTATGAAGTAAAAACAAATCTGACTAACTAACAATACTTCCAATGAAAATGGGTAAAACGTTCCAGATTGTTCCATCCTTCTTAGTACGTACATAGAAACAAGGACAAAGTGACTTTAATCATTGACATTTAAACTTGACTTGAGATAAATAATTGCAGGACTTAGGGCTTAAGTAAATTATTGAGACACGAGGCAGCTCATTTACTTTGGAATATTCGTATGAGAAAGGAAAATGTTTACAGTATTTGAAAAAAGACTCGTGTACATAATGAACCAAGAAAGCATCTCAACTACATGTAAAGTAAAAGATGAAGTCATTCGTGTGTTTGCTCTGATAATCAATTTACCCTTCAACTTAACAGGTCATTTGAATGTTGAATGTAATTATACGTTAGTAAAAATTGTCAGAGTTGTATCACGCAATACAACACAATATATTTTAAACTCTAATTAAGTTGGGTATAAATTTGATCATACTTTGATCTAAGGAGAGATACATAAAGTTGTGTTTGTAAACTACTGAGTCTTATTACAATAACAAAATGGGTACAAATGTCACAATTATCCGAAAGAAGGAAGGAACCCCGTCTATGTACAAATTGGAAGCTTCCTCATGCAAATTTTCCCCACCTCCTTGTTAGCATATTTGGATAAAAAACTCCCAATGAAAAGTGAAAAGGGTTGAGATGTCTTTGTGATTGGTTGTATCTTGGTTTTTATAACAAAAGGATCGATTTTATCACAGGCGAATCAAAAAGTAGAGGGGAGTTTCGGTAGATGGAATCAAAGGGGTTTTTGCACATTTCTTTCCCTTTTTCTTTTCATCCTTCTTAGTGTTTAGTTTGGATAGCTAGATTGAACAGGGCATAATACCTGTTTTTATCTAAAACGTGCTTAAAAATAAAGAAGAAGCTCAAAACTTAGTCTACCTTCGTCATAGTAAAAACTGTAGAAGTTAAAGAAGCAAAGTAAGTTATCTGTCAGTAAGATAGATTTGTATTGCATGTCTGCCAGCAGCAAATGCAAATTATTAAAAACTGCATCTCAATGGTACTATACTGAAGTTAAGTCTAAATCCTTTTTGCCATATCCTTCATTTTTACAGAGTTAGAAATGGGTTTAGCTAATTAAAAAACTTTAATTAGCAATAAGCTTTATGCCTACCTCATCGCACAACTAATGGTAAACATGCAAACGAAATTTTAAGTCAAGTTTTTTTAAATGTACTTATCTGTAAGTGTATGCATAAAATAAATGAATTGAAGACCTTCCTACACACAGATTTTAACGTGAACAGTCTCATTTTCCTCAACCAAATAGTTAATAATACATCTAACTAAACTACCCACGTACACAACGACTGCAGCAACGTACGTTAGTTAATCTGATCGCAACCTCATGATCTTGATCCAACCCCCTGTAGACTTGGTATTAAAGTTGTTTAAAATCGGGTAGCTTCTGCAATTATAAGGGGGCGTCAGATCAGAGTTTATACTCTTCTATAAACTAATTTTTTATGCTTCCAAGCACAATGCATTGCAATGGAACTCCAAGTTTGCATTCAAGTCTAGACCAGAATTTGTACAGTTGAAGTAGCAGTATGCCAACTGTATGTGGAAGACTCTAATAGCAAGGACAAGGACTTCTTTCTAGCCCTCCCTCCGCACAGCTTTTATTTAACACCCTTTGAAACTAATTTATTGTCGATTTATGATTTTTCATCTAATAACTGGCTTCTCTAGAGTTGGATACCAATAAATCCACGCAGGGGTTCTGAAAACTCTACTCCTCAGACGTATGCATAGAAATTATAGAAAATGAACCGGGTAAATCCTTGGAATAGTTTGTAACTAGCTTTTTATAGAACTTAAGGGGTCCGTCAAAACATCTCTGATTAGTTTTATTTGAATTTAAAACTTTTAACTCTTTAAGTGGCCCTCAGAAGTTTGGAGTGTGCCTCCCGTCCCCTCGGTTTGATTAGTTCCTACTTTACTTTTAGCCTACTGTTTTGAGGGGAAAAAACTTTTACTGCTAGTTGGCTTGAACTTTCATGACATTTAGCGTGCTTCTTATTTAATAATTTTTGATTTATTGTATCTTTGTTGGGCTGTCCGTCCGGATTAAAATCGTTTAATTAATGAAATATTTAGAAATAATTTTATATCTTAACTTATCTGTAGATAGGACCATCTCATAAATCATGCACTACACTTTGCTCTTCTCGCGGTTTTCGGAGAATTAACCTTCCAAAATTAGCTTTACTTTCCACCTCGATGCATTTAAATCATTATAATTAAAATGCAACCATCTATAAGTCCAAGCTAAGAAGTCCAATCCCATAGCTAAAATTAAGATTTATTTATCTCTCCCTGCAAACGGAATCCTACATGAATACTAATTCAAACTCCTTTAGTAAGTAATTGTTGCGTTGCGATGTGAAAAGATTTAATAACATGCAAACTTTACTCTGCTTCAATTACCTACCGAGACCGACCGACCGTTTCGCATGCAAGTTTGCACCTTCGGTTCAAACGCTTTGCACTTTATCGCTATTAATAATCTACCTACCCACTACCTATACTAATTTTAAGAAACTTTTATCTCCTCTGCCTTTAATATACGTTTTTTTATTCAGATGTATGCATGCATCCTGCTCTCCATTTTGTATTATTTATTCCACCTGCTTGCTTACTGTATTGAATATTCTTATATTTTTTTACCTGAAATTTATGCCAAGTTCTAGCTTACTTCAGCGCTCCAAAACTTATAAAAACCACTTTACAGGACGGAAGTGGCTTTAGATAGTAATTTAAATTCAGTAATGTTACCCCAGCAGGAGCAATACCATCATCATAATTCAGAGGCTCGTTGACCATGGTTGGCTGCTCAACGATTTAGCACTCCGCCGAATGTATAGAGTACGTGTAAAATGCCCTTATACTTATCATTTTAGCTTGTGTTTTTACTTTTCTATATTCAAAATAATAACATGCAAATTAGCTTATTGCTGTTTTGTAAAAAAACATAATATGGCTTAGAAATAAAGGGGTAAGAACACTGCTACTCTGTACTACCTATTAATTTCTCGCTCGTCTAAGGTAATGATAACCCTCTAACCTCCGGTCCTCATATTCCTTGAATGTTTTACTGTCTATAATCTTTACGTCTTTCTTAAAACCCTTAATTTAAACTGAACTTAATTACAATGCAATATGAAGAGGCTTCTGCTCTGCATGAATATTTAAAAGTAAGGCAGAATGAAGGAAATTTAGCATTTGTAATGTTCATCCGCATTTCAACAACCATCTAATTATTACCTTAGGTCACACTTACTGACTGTGTGCTATGTTTTTAGTTGTTACTGTTGTTTCAGCCATAAACACATTTCTTCAACGTTTGGAGGAGGGAGTAATAAAAGTAAATGGAGTTAAAACAATTTAACATTTCTTTAATTTAATTTTAATCACCCGAAATTAGTTTTCATCCGGTACTCCTCCGCTGTTGTTAGCGTAGCATTATTTAATTACTTTTAGCTGGCTACTGGCTACTATATCAATGAAAGGTTAAGAGTACTGAAGAGTAGGTAGTGTTTGAACATAATAATTCGTTAAAAATATATCCCAATAAAAAGCTATTTCCAATCATATCAATTCCGAGTTGCTTACAAAGCTCATTCCTATATCATAGATAAATGTTAATTCCTTTTTATAAGATAAAAACTTACAAACTTTCAATCTGTAAAATGTTAGACAAACGAGCTTTTCTGAGTGAATGAACTGAGCTTTAAGTTAGAGGAGATTGCAAAAGAAATGGGATATTTCACGACGTCACGAATACACTAATTAACCAAGCCTTATCATATCATATCACATATCCTACGATACTTTTAAGAATCTTTTATTATTGTGCCCCACGACACGATTTCCCACATCACACAACCCAGGCAATGCAATGGACTGCTACCAATGCTGCCATGCATTCTCCCAATCCCCAGACTTTTTTCTTTTCCGTAGCAGACTACATACTCCAATTTGATAGATGAAGGAAAGTATTTCAAAGATTCACATG
>JAQFZX010002534.1:0-18360 GCA_034682405.1 Hydroisotoma schaefferi | reverse complement strand
ATGTTCAAACCTTGAGATGTAAAAACCCAACTTTATTTGGGAAATCTCATTGTATATCTAAATAAAATAAATAAAATTATGGCTGCATGTTGTTTCAATAGGTCATTAATTGGTTTCACCTCGCATTTGGCAGCAGCTCCTAATGTACGTGCATGGGGGCAAAGCCCCAACACCTCTACTTCTTCTTGTTCCTTTGGTAATTTTAATCCCCTTGAGTCCTAAAACCTTCAGAAAGCGTCATTTCACATTTGATTTCAAAGTAAAGAATATATACTCATTTTTGCCCTGTTTCATTACCCCTGGGGTAATTTTAACCCCCTCGGGTGCCTGAAACTTTGTATTTTACCAAGAATAATCTGTTATTTGTTACTTTCAAGCAAAAGTAGAGGAACACTTTTTTTTACATTTCAGACCAGTGGGGGGTCCTTTTGACCCCCACGGGGTTCAGTGGGTGGTTCGATTGGGCTGTTTTACGAACTTAACCGTCGATAGCGGCCCTTGATTCCCTACGCAAAATATTGGCGACGTGGTATCATTGTTTTACAAGTTTTCGAGTTCACAGACAGACAGACAGACGGACAGCGTGGCTACATAAGCCCAATTTACTGGACATGCTAATGACTAGTTTTTCTTCCATAAAACTTGATTCACCGATTCACAACCTCAACAAACATACGAGATAAATAGCTGGGTTAACTTTGACAAAACTGGTTAGAAAAATAGTTTCAATCGGGAAAAATACCGAGTAGGAGATTGAAAGTGACAAACAAGGGATTGTCTTTGCTGGGTTTTTTCCCCTTTTTCAGCACAATTTTTGTTTCTTAGTTTTTATTTTAGACTCTTTTTTTAATTTGCAAATTAGTCAAGTTGGAAGTTTGTCTTCCAATATTCTACTTACCCTAAATCCTTTAATTATACCGCACACCTATCCTTTACATGCTAAAAGAGGCATCTCTCTCATGTTAAATATGCTTCATAAGATATTTATTTGCATATATAGGCCGCGGCATGTGGGCTAGGATTTAGGTTAAGTTTACGATTAAAAGTTGCACACGAATCTATTCTTATGAAGTAAATGGCTTTTTATATTCTCTGTGCTTACTAATCAAATCCTATTATATTTTAATACGTCATCTCCTTTATCTTTAGTGTCGCTAACTGAGTAGAGGAATTACGCACCGGTTGGTAAAATATTATTACGCTGTTCGCGACATATTTTGGACTATTTACACTGCTCCATTTCAATCTAGTATTTTAATTATGACAGGCATGCACTTTAAATGGACAAACTTGAGTACAAATAATATGAAATGAAGCTAAACGACTTATTGTTTCTTATGTAAACCGAAGCGGAGAAACCTTTATTACTTCCTGGTCATCAGTAATGATTCTCAGAGACGTCTAACATTTCTAGATAACTTATTTCTTGACAAGATAAACCTGCGATAAGGTAATTATTACTACATTTATGCTGCTACTTTGAGATCTATAATTGTTCTGGTTGTTTAGTCTATATGATAATTAACTATGCAGAATCCATTAAGCCTTTCATTACATACATACCGCATTTCCGGAAATTCTTCCCCCGAGGGAATTATTTTTCAGGGGAAAATTTGAACTTTTAACATGGGCAACATAGGGGGAATTTAAATTTTTAAGGTAGGGGGAGTTATTCTGGGGGAGTTGTTCCGGGGAGAGTTATTCCAAGGAGGGAGTTATTCTGGGGAGGGGGAGTAATATTTGGAAATAATAAATGTATAATTTTCTTTGCTGAGTTGGAATTTTCAAATGGCATTATTTTCCATTTCCAGATATTCATTCTCCAACTTTAGAAAAGAAAGACGTCACTCTTCCTTTAAATCTTGCAAGATGGTCGGTTGGGTATTTAGATATATCGCTCGGCGACGAAGATTTATTTTGGAAAAAGTATCAGTCTTGGCGTTGTTACTTATGACGTTCGTGATATGGAGACTTGTTGAAAAGCCGTCTTGGATTTCAAAAAACAACGAAAATAAGGATTCTAGGATTGAAACAGGAGATGCAGTTGATCCCAACGAAGAAATCTCAAGTGACATTAAATTCCTAAGGGATAAAGCTCTAAGGGAGAACCTTGATGAGTTTATGACTCCGATTTTAAAAGAGTTCTCATTCAGTGAAGTGGACTTAGCAGCCGTGGGAATCCCATCTCTTACTAATTACGATGAAGAAATCAAGGATGACCTAACCAGGGTCAAACGAGGTCTTGGAGATGGTGGGGTCAAAGCCACGGTTCCCAGTTACCAACAAAATGATGCGGATGAGATCATTAAGAAAGAAGCTTTTAATCGGGTATTGAGTGAGATGATCTCACCAAACAGATCCACTCCGGATACTCGAGAGGAAGCGTGAGTCTTTGAGCAAAAATATAACTTTTGTAGATACATATCGTATTTCCGGGAATTACTCCCCTGGGGAGTTATTGCTTCGGAGCAAAAATTGGGATAACTTTTAGCATGAGTGAGAGGGCGACTTTCAAATTTTAACATGGAAAGGATAGAAGAATTTTATCCCGGGGGAGTAATATCCGGAAATACGGTAGGTGCTTCCACCGCACAGCGGGTAAAAGGGTACCCATTGTACCCGCTGGGTTTTTAATGTACCCCCTTGAATACCCGAGAGGCTCTTCTCTTTAAAGCAGGCTCTGCCCAGCCTATCCTTGAATACTACTTGTACCCCCTTGAATACCCGAGAGGCTCTACTCTTTACCCGTTAATCAGGCTCTGCCCAGCCTATCCTTGAATGATACTTGTACCCCCTTGAATACCCGAGAGGCCCTACTCTTCACACGTTAAGCAGGGTCCGCCCAGCCTATCCTTGAATGCTACTTGTACCCCGCCTGCAGGGGGTACCAGGGCCATGTTACCCCTCGTGATTGCGCCTACTCTTTTGTATAACTTTACTGAACTAAACTACCTCCGTTCCTTTAGTTGTCGGAGTGAAGTGTACGATCATGAATTACCGGATATGAGTGTCGTGATAATATTTACGAACGAAGCGTTAACAACTCTAGTGAGAACTTTGCACAGCGTTGTGAATCGAACTCCGAAAAGGCTGCTGAATGAAATAATACTTGTGGATGATGTGAGCGATCACCGGGACTTAAAGGGGAAGCTGGAAAGATACCTGGCTACACATTTTAAACTAGGTTTGATTCGCCTAATAAGACTGAATAGACGTGCGGGCCTAATCCGGGCAAGAATGATTGGAGCTCATTTCTCTATTGGGGATGTCATTTTGTTTCTTGATGCTCATTGCGAAGCCAGTGTGGGATGGTAATTAATTAAGTCGCATCGCATGCTATCCCTTACATATTAAACAGGGGTATCTCTCCTATGTTAAACATGCATTAGAAATCAGAACATCACTTTGAAGTTGACGTTGTTCTATGAATTTATGAAGGGCTGAACCCTTATTACAACGGATCAAAGAGGACCGTCGAGCAGTTGTCTGTCCGATTATTGATTTGATTGATGATAAAACTTTGGAGTATTCTAGTGGAGGTGGGGAAGATTTTCAAATTGGGGGATTTACATGGAGTGGTCACTTTAAATGGATCAACATTCCACTTTATGAAGAAAGACGAAAGACAAAGCATAATTCTCCAACGAGGTCTCCTACTATGATTGGATGTAAGGGAAATGCAGAAGTAAATGGTGTTTAGTTTATGTTTAGTAAATTGTACCAATTTTGGATAATTCTTGAGGTGTTTTTGGAATCGAAAGAAGGTATTTCTGGGAGATTGGTTCATATGACTCGGATATGGAGGTTTGGGGAGGAGAGAACTTGGAAATGTCATTTAGGGTAGGATCTTTTAATCGTTACCTGTATGCCGCCCTCGTTAATTAAACCGCAGGATTTCTTTTTTATTTTGAAGGGGGTATTTCTCAGATTTTAAACATGCTTCAGAATATCTTTTTAACATGTGTAAACTGCGGTTTATGGGCGAGGATTTAAGGGGCTTTCTGTTTTTATTGTACTTTTTATCAGTAAACTATCCATGTTAAATTAGTGGGTTTATTGCTTGAAATTTGTTTTAGATTTGGCAATGAGGAGGCTCAGTAGAAATAATTCCGTGTTCTCGAGTAGGTCACCTTTTTAGGACTTTTCATCCATACACTTTTCCAAATAGTGTGGATTCTCATGGTCTGAATACCGCTCGACTTGTGGAAGTTTGGATGGGTACGTTTTTTATAGCGTAATCTAAATCCTCGCCCATATGCCGCCCTCGTTAATTATGCCGCACGCCCTATCCTTTAAATGTTAAAATGGGTATTTCTACCACGTTAAACATGCTTCAAACTATCTTGTTTTGCAAATATAAGCCGCGGCATACAGGCGAGGATTTAGGGTAGTTTTGTTTATTATTAAAAAGTTATTATCTCTTTATCAGCACTTTATCCCATTTAGATGAGTTCAAGGAGCTATTTTACTCTCATCGTAAAGAACTCAAGGTGATTATTTAATGAAATACTCGTTTAAAAACCAACATTTCAGCCTTTAATCGTCTTCTAGGTGGCAGATTATGGTAGTGTGAGCAAGCGAATTGAGTTTCGGAATAGAATGCAGTGCAAAAGTTTCAAATGGTTTCTGGACAACATTTACATAGAACAGTTCCAAATGCAATTCCACTCTGTCGCTTATGGTCAAGTGTGTTAATTTATTTTATATTTAAGCTAAACTACCGGCACAGCTTGATCAACTGAGAACATATTTCTAAAACTGTCCTTATTTTAGATAAAAAACAAAGAATCAGGTCAATGCCTTGATACTTTGCACCATTCTGAAACTAAGGAATATACGTTATCCGTTTATACATGCCATACGACGCTTTCTCCCAGTCAGGTATTACTGAAAAACAAATCCCAAAACACCTCAGCCTTTGTTATTTTGCCGAACCATGTATGTATTTTTCCGCAGATCTTTATGCTTAGCAATAAAGGAGAGTTGAGAAGAGAGGTAGAATGTGCAAGGGTGGATGGGAATGATAATGTTCAAATGGTGAAGTGTGAGAATCTTCAAGAGAAGGAATTATGGGATCTAAAGGACAATCAGATAAGTAGCAGACTTACAGGGAAATGTTTAACATTGGAAAAAGATGGAAGGAACTACTCATACCTCGTTAAAATTAAAGATTGTGTTGATTCACCATATCAGAAGTGGAGTATAGGAGAGCTCAAGCAGGAGATCGACCTTTAAACCTGCGTAATAATCTGGATAATTGGCCGTATATATGAAAAAGATTATTTTAACACGGGAGAGATACCCCTGTTTAACATGTACAGGATGACGGTGGGTTTATTTAACGTGGGCGGCCTATTGTTGAAGAATTACGGGTTGGATTATGCATAGGTTATTTACGGTCCGTTTGTATTTAGTTTACTTTTAGCAATCTAGAGATTATAACTCACTCGCTTTAGTTTGTTTTTGTTTTAGTGAAATAAATGTTAGGGAATGGTAGAAGAAAGTTAACTATTATTGTTTTTATGCTAGAAAAATAAAGAATATTATTTTTATTTAATTCAAAAGCAGGTTTAATATATTCCTCGATGATGTTCAAACTCTAACTGGGTTTTATTATTGATGGTTTGCCTGAAATTCCCAGGGCTCAGTCCCAGTATTTTTAGCCAGTTCCAAGGTTCAAGCTTGATGTAGGTATCTAGATTTGGGCTCAAGACATGAACTATTTTGAATTAATAATTATTGTTCTCCAAGAAACAGACAAACATGCTAGCGAAGAATATATTTTGTATAAGCATGGACTAACTTATTTATCCTTGAGTGTGGGTTAAAGTTGTTATTGAGTTTGTCAACGTCTTAATTCTTCTAAAACTGCTGATATTCCTCATATACTTTTGCCATAGTAAAAAAGATATTATGAATCCATGAAAATATGTTTTACTAGCTGGAAGAAGTCCTTTCTTTAACCTCTAAAACTATGAAACATTGAGAATAAAAGGGGCCATTCTGGGTTTAGAATTACCTGCAAAATGTCCCAGTTGCTATTTTCCTCAATTGAAAATCTCTTTAAATACTTTACCCTTCGCTATTGTCCCTTTAAGTACAACTTTAGGACGAAGGATTTGGAATTACGATCTGCGAAGGAATGTGGAACATGGAACAGGGTGTTTTATATACTTATTGGGTTCCAATTATGTTTGTGGATCCCTTGCACTATTTATTCTTTGAAATATAAATTGGCCACCAACATTCAGTCTACCTTTAACCTCTTTGAACTAAGCTTCACGTCTCTTGCAGTTCATCTGTACTTTGTAAATAAATATTATGGAGAGGACTTTAAAACAACGTACGGTCGAGTTCTGAGGATTTGGAAAAAGTTAAACGGTAAAAAAGAGTTTTATTAGCGAAATAATGCTTATCGATTTACACTAATATTATTTTGTGTATAACATTTCAGTTCAGAAGAGCGTAAAGCTCCCGAAGTATGATCAAATCGGATTGATTTTACAGTTGATGAATGTTTCTATATTACTTGTTGTCGGAGTGCTGACGGTCCTCATTGTCAGTGACCTTGACCCTTTGACCTTTGTAGTCCAATCCTTCACTCCTGCCTTTCTTAGCAATGTTAAAAAGGAGTTTCCACCTGTATATGCTTTGATCCTTGTTGCTTTTGTCTCTGTAAATTACTTTATATGGTTTGCTCTGATATTCTATTTCATTATTTCTATATTTTGGCTTGAAATAATATATCATACGATCCGACAACTAAATATTAGAGCGAATTCATGCAGATCGCTGGTCTACTTTGGGGATTTCGCTCCAAGATTCTTCAGACGACGATACTTTATAACTCTTGTCCAAATTCATGAAATGGTAGAAATAACTGTTACAGCGATGAGCGATGCTTTAAGTGTATATCTCCCTCCGCTCAAGTTTCTCGGAATGTTGACGATAATTGCGTGTAATTTTGTGGTAATTAGGATGCACGACAGTATGGATTTAATTTTGTTTGCACTTCTTGTCGTAACTGCTATCCTTTTCTTACTGATTACTCACTGTCTCCTTCCCCAGGCTTGTAATATTTATGAGGAGTCCAAGAAGTTCAAAATTAATATGGGGATTGGGGCAGGGAGGGGTTGGGAAATGAAGAAGGTCCGGGGGATTAGGGAAGTTAGGATGGGTATTGGAAGTTTGTATAAATGTAAGCGATCTACTAAGAGTGCCTTTTTCAGGATCTTCTTTGATAATACTGTTAATGCGCTGTTACTTTAAAAATTAGGGGGAAAAGGGGAGTAAGTTAATATGGAGGCAAAATGGGGTAGAACAGGGGTATTTAGTTGGGCATTTGGAGAAATGGAAAGATTAAGTGTTTAGTAATAGTTCATTCTTCTAATTAACTTTTGACTGAATCAGTAAAAAAAATATAGCGCATAGACATTGAGTTCCGCACTTTGATTTCGGAGGTCCGGTGACTCGAGGTCCGGTGACTCGAGGTCCGGTGACTCGAGGTCCTGTGACTTGATGTCGGTAACGGTAGGAGGTTCCTTGGACTAATAAAGTGGTCGACCTCAACAAAATACCTTGATACTTCAATGGTCAGATGTATTGTAGCCGTAGTTGTATGCTGTATTAGGATTTTTGTATAACAGATTGTATAATAAAGTGTCAAAAAAGATGTAAAAAGGATAATGTTTATTAGACAGTTTACTGCTATCATAAACGTGAACTCAGCTTAAATCTTTACAGGGACAGAAATACAAACGATTGCATATAATTGATTTTATGGATTATGTAGGTATGGATTTTCAGACGAGGCTGTACTTTCATATTGTTTGTGCAGAAGGGGTTCATTTACTGGAATAGTTAACTGTAATAGTTAAACGTCTACTGAATCATTAGCAAAGTAATAGTATCGTTTATCATGTAATCTATCATGTTGGGTATAAGAGTACTCCTCACAGGACATAGCGACCCTACAACAATTCCAAAAGGTCGGATTGACATTACTACCCTTCTCTCAATCTTGGAATGAGATGAAACTTTCATCTGTTAAAGATGAACTGTTCACGTTTTCATAAACACTGGCTGCAAGGTGGACAAGACCTACAGAAAATATTAAATTTCCAAATGACACAAACAGTGGGCCGATGATTAGTGGGAAACCTAATATAGTTAGAAGCGAATAATAAAAAAAGCTACAAATGGCTGTGAGAATTGTTCCACACCTAATTAGGTTAAAAACATTTTCATAACCGCAAACCTCATTCCATAATTTTAAACAGAGTTACAAAACCCAGACTAAAGGTATCTTCTCCTTAAAATAACGATTTTTTAGACATACAATACTTCTTAATTGTCCTTGAGATCCCCCAACATTTGACTTACTTCTACGTACGGAAAGGATTGTGCGGCGTTCTGCGGTACGTTCACGGTGAGATAGAGTCAATGTTTGAATTACTTGGAGCATTGTAAGAACTGTGACTATACCAATGCAGAACAAAGCACAAACTGCTTGTAGGACTAAGCATCCGGGGAAGTAGAATACTGTTGAACGTGCCAAATATTGAGCCCAAACTATCAATTGTTGATCGTGGCAAGGTTTGTACAAATAGAGGAAAAGAGGACCTTAATGATCTAAAATAAAGCTTGGGGAAAATAGAGCATTAGTAATGAAACCACAGAATGCATGGCCCAAAGGTCCCACCGTGCAATGTCAACTCTATTAAGGTCATAATCACAAGTGGTGGGAAGGCCTTTACCCGGGGTAGATGACATTTTTGGATTAATTCTGAAAATAGTAGTTAGCTCTTAGTTTTACTATTAAAATAAAACCTCCTCCAAGCAGCTATATTAGCCCAGTAAATTTATATAACCTACGGACGGGTGCTGTGCTATAGATTCGAATTTGAATACATTATTGCATTGTTCCGTCTAAAATTACACGGTAAATGGGTTTACTGCTTACCGTTATCTTTCGTATTTGATGTCCGTTACACACGCATTTTGCCATATAATTATGCCTGGAAGGCCTGGACTGGGCTCTGCTGGCTGCACTCGGAGGTTTTTTGTTTGACCTTTCGCCTTAGCTAAACTGGCATTACTTTAATATTAACAATCATAAGTTGCCGTATGCATTTACTTGGCATATTATCATCCGTACCAAACATCCTACGATTTCATTACACCATCTCTCAAGAGTTTGTATGAAATTGCTATATCCTGTAAACTGAAGTAATAGAATGGCAGATTACGCCTTTTTACTTACTAGACTCACGTACAAAAAGGTCCACCATGCGGGAGAATACGTTTGCTGTCTTCTTAGGAGGGAAAGTTAAGGTTTTGCTAACTGGTTATGATACAATTTACACTATCATCGTTAATAAAACATAAGCCATGTTGATAACGTCCTGTTTGTTTTTCTTGGACGTTTTATTAATAATAGTTTAAAAACGATACGCCCGAAGAGTACCAAAATGTTAAACAGGATAAATAAAGATCCAAGTTTTAGTTTTAAACTCTGAACCCGTGTACGACTCAAAACTAGTAAAAACGCTGTATAAGCTGAAATTTTAATTTTAGTCAGAAATATAGACAGTAGTGTACAGTTTTATGGAGATGAAAAATGCTCTCCACATTCCTTCTGTGGCCATTTATTTCTTTAAAGGCTTTGTACCTTTCGTAAGTTTATGAAAATGAGATATATGAGTAATAGAGCAAGGTCTAAAGTAAGATTGCATTGCCAAGCTAAAAGTCTGTAGCTTTTCATCAATTAATTGAAAGTCCGTCTTGCTTCTATACACAAAGTTTAATATTATACTTAAATGAATAGTTTTTTCTTTATTTCTCTGCAGAAAACGAAGGTCCTATTTATCAGCATTTACTATGCAGGTTATTCACTATTGATTAAAATTTATTTATTCAAAGAAATAACCTTTTCAGGGACATTTTAAAGTCGGACTTAGAATGTCAATCTAGATATAACCAAACATAAAAATTGTAATTCAGTAATACCCAAAAACAGTTAAACGTATTGGGCAGGTATGTTTTTGAGTCGATTTCAATTCTTCAATTCAATAATTGATAAGTAATGCAAAATGTTGGTTTTTTCGGTAGCAATAAAAGTTCCAGTAACCTCGAGTAGACTCTTAAATGATATTGTATCGATAAGAATGAAATATTGATTCTTAGTTTACTATTTTGAGAACTTTTACTTCTAAGAAGTTTAATAATTAATAAAACAGCCGATATTTTCAAATCCATACGATTAGTATCAAAATAAGATGGTCTATCTGAGAAACTGGGATATCTTGCTATACCTATGAAATATCCGACCCAGTTAATCAAAGGAATCAGAGTGTTTAGTTTTAGTATGCAGCACAGGAAATAAAGGGCAGAGAAAGGCTCAAGGTTTATTATTTAAATTTTAGATTGTAAATATTATGCTTTTCGTGCAATGTAATTGTCTAGAGTTCCATTAAGCAGTATACGAGACATGAAAATCCTCCTTGGCATTTGCCTAATGAAAGTAATAGTGTCAAAGAATTCGATAGAGTTAAGAAGATTGGTGTGGAAAGCTTTAACTCTAGAAGTAGCGTTTATAGTTTGAGATAACTTTAACAATAATTATTGGGGTTTTCAAGTGAGGACTCGAAAGCTCTTATATTGCTGGACGACGGATTACTCAATATTTCAACATCAACAATTTTACCCTAGACATTGTAAGTTTTGCAACAGACGGACTGAAACCTAAAATAGTAATATATCTAGTAGCTATAAGTAGGTAAACTAAGCTAGATGTAAAGTAATTAGGTTCACCCACCGCTGGATTTACAAGGGTGGTATTTTGATGTTTGAGAGGAAGAATCTGGTGGGCATGGAAACAAATACTGGGAGAAGGTCTGGTCTACTAAAGCATAAGTAAAGTTATAGTGTCATTTACCATATGCTCCATAAGATTAGGGAAAATGGTTCTCCGCACAGTGCAAATTGACCCTACCAAGATGCCGAAAGGTCGGATTGACCTTACGACTCTTCTCTCATATTTTGAATTAGATGATACTTTCATCTGACGAAGATAACCATCAACATTCTCATAAACACTTGAAGCTAGTGGTACAAGAACGAAATAAAAAATTAAAACTCCAGTTGACACAAAGATAGGGCCGATGACAAGGGGGAAACCTAGCAGAGTTCCGAATCGAATTAGAACAAAATTAGAAACCGCAATGAGGCATATTCCACATCCAATCATATTAATTACATTTTCATAACCAAAAACCTCATTCCATAATTTTAACCAGAGCTCAAAAACCCTAACTAAAGCAATGCTCTCCTTAAAATAATGATTTTTTAGACAAACTAAGGTACCAGTTATTCTTAATTTTCCTTGAGATTTCTCAACATTTGACTTACTTTTAGGTAGGGACATGATGGTACGGCGTTCTGCAGTGCGTTCACGGTGAGATAGGGTCAATGTATTAATTACTTGGAGCATAGAAAGAACTGTGATTATACCAATGCAGAACAAAACACACACTGCTTGTAAGAATAAGCATCCGGTGAAGTAGAATACCGTTGAACGAACCAAATATTGAACCCAAAATGTAAGTTGTTGATCGTGGCAAGGTTTGTAAAAATAGAGGAAAAGAGGACCTAAAGGGTCTAAATTGAAGCTAGGGGAAAATAGAGCATAAGGAATGAAACCAAAGAATGACCCAAAGGTTAGACCGTGCATTGTCAGCTCTATTAAGGTCATCACAAGGGGGGGGAAGGCCTTCATCAGGGGTAGATGACATTTTCGGATGAATTCTGAAAATAGTACCTAGCTATTAGTTTTACTATTAAAACATAACCTCCGAGTGCAGCTTACTAGCAGAGTACAAAACGTCAGGCTAAAATCTGAAAAAGTACTGCCTTTTATGCAATGTTTTAATCAGTTCTTGTAGACTGCTCCCATGCTGCATCGGGTCATGAATTCTGCATGATGATAATATGATGCCTAAAAGTGAACTGGCCAAAATAATTGTCTGATCTATGGGGACGGACGGATTTATCCTACGGACAAGTGTCATGAAATCAATTAAATAGCAGGAAATGTATACTTCTAATTTCCCATAAAATCACAAAATATAAATACCTAGTTTGGTTCTAATCGACCGTATGAAGACCCTGGGGGGTCAAAATATCCAGCAGGGTAATTAAATAGCCGGAAATAAAATGTTCCACTTTTTCACCTTTTCCACTACTAATAAATTCACAAAAATATAAATAGGAGGAAAAAGGGAGACACGGGCGCGTTGGGGGTGGCATACGTAGAAAAACAAAGACCGACACAAAGTATACGTGTTCAAAGAAGACAAACGGCTATAAATATTGTGCCAAAAGGCCTCGAATGGGCTCTGCTGGCTGCACTCGGAGGTTATTTGTTTGACCTTTCGCCTTACATACTGACATTACTTTAACATTAAGTATCATAAGTTGCCGTATGCATTTACTTGGCATATTATCATCCCTATCAATGATCCTATGAATTCATTACACCACCAACAGTTTGTATGAAATTGCTATATCCTGTAAACTGAAGTAATTAAAGGGCAGATTACTCCGTTTTTTTTTACTTACTAGACTCAAATACAAAAAGGTCCACCATGCTGGAGAATACGCTTGCTGTCTTCTTAGGATTGAAAGTTAAGGTTTTGGTAACTGGATATGATGCAATTAACAGTATCATTATAAACAAAACATTAGCCATGTTCATAACGTCCTCTTTGCTTGTCGTGGACGTTTTTTTAATAAATAGTTTAAAAACGATACGCCCGAAGAGTACCAAAATGTTAAATAGAATGAATAAAGGTACAAGTTTTAGTTTTAAACTCTGAACTCGTGTACGTTTCAAAACTAGGAAAACCCCACTAGGAGCTGAAATTTTTAATTTGTAGTCAGGAATACGGACAGTAGCGTAAAGTTTTAAGGAGATGTCGAAAGCTCTCCACATAACTTCTGTGGCCATTTCTTTTTCTTGAAGATTAATACCTTTAGAAAGTTTAAGAAAAGGAGAGATAGGAGTAATCAGGGCAAGATCTAAAGTAAGATTGCATTGCCAAGCTACAAGTGTGTAGCTTTTTATCAGACGAAATGGGCAAGAACCATGTATTAAAAGTCCGTCTCGGTTCTACACAGGTTAATATTATATTACCTATATGAATAATTGCTTTCTATATTTCTCTACGGAAAACAAAGGTCTTCTTAGCTTAATCAGGATTTACTAAACTGGTTCTTTACTATTGATTGGAATTTATTATTTATACAGAAGGACATTCTTCACAAAAGGACATTAAAATTTGGACTCAGGGAAGAAAGAATATCTGGCTATGTTTTTAAAATTGTAATCTAGCAATAACCAAAGTAATGGAACGTAAAGTATTCGGCAGGTACTTACCAGTCGATTTTGAGGCTCTTTAATGATAAAATTGTAAAGAATAATTGTTTTTCCTTATCGATAAAAGCTCCAGCAACCTGAAGTAGATTCTTTAGTGATATTATATCGATAAGAATGAAATATTCATTCCTATATTATTACTTTGAGCTAGCTTCAAGGATTTTTACTTCTAAGTTTTATGATTAATAAAACAGCCGATAATATCCAATCCATACTTTTAGTATCAAGATAAGATTGAGAAACTGGAATATCTGACCATACCTATGAAATCCAACCCAGTTCATCAGAGGAATAAGAGTGTTTAGATTTAGTATGCATAGGAATTAAAGTACAGAGAAAGGCTCAAGTTTTGTATAGCTGGTTTATTACTGAATTTTAGATTGTAAATATTATATTTTTGGTGCTGCAATATAATTGCCTAGAGAGCCTTTAAGCAGTACACGAGACATGAAAAACCTCCTTAGCATTTGTCTTATGTTACTAATAGTTAATGATAGTGTTACATAGTGCCAAAGAATTCGATAGAGTAGAGAACAATTAAGCTTCGACTCTAGAAGTATAGTGTTTATATTTAGATATACCTTTAACAATTAGTATTGTGTTTTTAAAGGTAGGACTCGGGTGCTGAATAAATTTTAAGCGAGTTTTGAAGCTCTTAATTTGCTAGACGACGGATTACTCAATATTGCAATATCAATAACTTTATCCTAGACATTGCAAGTTTTGCAACTGACGGACTGATACCTAAAATAGTAATATATCTAGTCACTGTAAATAGGTAACCTTAGCTAGATGTAAAGTAAAAAAGGTTCACCGATCGCTGGATGTAGAAGGGTCTTTGATTTGGTATTTTGATGTTTAAGACTTGAGGAAGGTCTTTTAAATCATAAGTAACGTTATGGTTCCATTTATCATATGTTCGACAATATTAGGGATGATGGTTCGCCGCATAGTGCCAATTGACCCTATCAAAATTCCGAAAGGCCGAATTGACCTTACGACTCTTCTCTCATATTTTGAATTAGATGATACTTTCATCTGACGAAGATAACCATCAACATTCTCATAAACGCTTGAAGCTAGTGGTACAAGAACGAAATAAAAAAGTAAAACTCCAATTGAAATAAAGACAGGGCCGATGACAAGGGGGAAACCTAGCACAGTTCCGAATCGAATTATAACAAAATTAGAAATCGCAATGATGCATGTTCCACATCCAATCAAACTAATTACATTTTCATAGCCAAAAGCCTCATTCCATATTTTTAACCACAGCTCCAAAACCCGTAATAAAGCAATGCTCTCCTTAAAGTAAGGATTTCTTATACCGCCGGAGGTAATTGCATTCCTCGATTGACCTAAAGATTCACGTTCTTTGGGTTGAAATACAGTGCTAGTAATTATAGGACGGGATGGTATGGCCAAGGTGTTAATTACTTGAAGCATTGTAAGAACTGTGACTATACCAATGCAGAATATAGCACACACGGCTTGCAGGACTAAGCATTCGTTGACGTAGAATGCTGTTGAACGTACCAAATATTGAACCCAAACTATCAGTTGTTGATTATGGCAAGGTTTGTAAAAATAGAGGAAAAGAGGACCTAAAGGGTCTAAATTGAAGCTGGGAGAAAAGAGAGCATAAGTACTGAAGCCAAAGAATGACCCAAAGGTCAGACCGTGCATTGTCAACTCTACCAAAGTCATCACAAATGGGGAGAAGGTCTTCCACCGGGGGAGGTGGCATTTACGGATGAATTCTGTAGACAATCAGTGAATAATTGCAACATGTTTATTGGACTGTGAATTAAAGTCATTTTTTAGTTTGTGCAAAACTTTTGGATTAATATTGTATGTAAGAAGTAGGCATACGAAAAGTAATTAAAAGCTTTGCGTACTAGATTCACATCTAAGAAGGTCTTCCATGCTGGAGAATACGCTTGCTGTCTTCTCAGGAGCTAAAGCTATCGGTTTTCTCGGTGTATATGCTACAATTATCAGTATTTGCATGAGCATAGCATTACCAACCTCCAGTACGTCATCCTTTGTGGCCTTTGCCTTCTCTTGAATAACCAATTTGTAAATGAGACGACCAAAGAGTACCAAAATGTTAAACAGCATGAATAAAGATCCAACTTTTAGTTTTAAACTCTGACCTCTTGTACGACTCAAAACTACTAGGACACCACTTTGTGGGTTTATTTTAATTTTATAGTCAGATACATGGGGAACGTTGTAAAGCTTTAAGGCAACGTCGAAAGCCTTCCATATTCCTTCGGTCGCCATTTCCTTTTTGGGATTTATTCTTTGATACAAGGTTTTTTATGCAATTTCTGGACTTTTTATTTAACGTCTTCTCGGAGACGAACGAAGTTGTAGGATGATCGCGCAGACGAGCAGTATCTAGCCTTTAGTTCTTGTCTACTTTAGTTTCTGTATAAAGGATAAATGTCAATTAAAATCTATGACATATTACATTTCCTAAAATAATGTTCTCTTTTAAATAGTCTCACATCCTGGTATATTCCCTGCGGTAATTATAGTTCCTAAATTCCAGGTTACCAATAAAAACATTGGATCCATCAATTAATTCTGGAGAAATAAGTTTAGTATGGTTCAAAATGCAATTAAAATCTTGTTAAAAACTACATGAACATTTATATAAAACGAGCACAGTAATCAAATGGAGTCAGGAAAAGTTGAAATGTGATTTAAATATAAAAGAACTGATTATCTTGTTTCAAACAAAATTTCAACCTGCTATTAAAGCTTAAATCCGTCTAAAGTCAGAATGTCATTGGTTTGAAAAATTAAAAGTCAAACTAAATTATGAATAATTAGTTAAATAATCCCTGTATTACTCTGCTGTACCGGATAGAATAAACTAATGATAAAGGATTAATCCTACAATTAAGGGCATTTTTTGCAGCAGGCCTGCAATCAATGTTTTATCATGAAGCAGTTTACAATCCCCGAATAAAGCCTACAATTTCATATACTTTACAATATTATACAAGAAGAATGGTTGATTAGGGAAAAGAATCGGTTTATCATGCATCCATACGTCATGAAACGGTACAAAAAGAGAGTTGAACTTTAGGATAATTCTGATGATTAAATCAATAAATGGAGTTATAAAATATGAAAACCTTATCTGCTCTGCTCATTAACTAGTTGCAAAAGTACTCATATTTGGATTTAGTTGGATACAATTATTTCCGTCAGTCAAGATTTACTTGGATTTGGAAAGATTTACTTTCCAAAAAATTAAAAACAACACATCAACTAGCTAAGAGTTTTGCGTGAAATTTAGTCTACCAAAGTGAAACAAACATTAGTAAACCCAAAAGCGGAAACCACTGACGCTGGAATATGCAGTATTTTTCTATTTTATCAACAGGATAAAGTTTCATTAAGATTTGTGTAAAAACTTTAATCTGTAAACGGGATCGTAATGTATAATAGTAAATATATAGTTAAATGCTTCAGGACTTTCGTGATGAGGTTTTAATAGTTTTATTTGTAATTTAAAAGGCATTGATGATTGCAGACAGTTTAGCTGCAGGTTAGTTATTTGTGCTGAAATGAGAAGTTAAACCTGTAGCGCAAATTGCTAAGTGTACAGTCTATTAAACTAATTAGACTAATTTCGCAAACAAATGACATACTAGTTGGACTTAAAGAGCCCAAATGGCCGGTGCACTTACATGGTCCGACTACCGCTGTACTGGTCTTTAGCTTTACTATTGGCAGGTTGGAGTTTTATTTAAAATAAGGTACCGTATTGTCTCGCACAGAGGCTCGGGCTACTAATTAATGTTTATGTTTTTGGGGGGTCAAATTAATCATACGATTAAAAGGGGTTTATGAAGGGTTGAATAGTAATTAAGGGTGGCTACTATTTAAAGAGGGCCTTTATTCGAGACAATACGTTAATAAAGGTGGTTTGAAGCGTAGTTATTGCATATTAAATCAAATTGGAACCTTTCCCGACCCCACTTGATTACTGGTTACATTCGATTTGTATACAGTATTTCCGGAAATTAATCCCCCTCCCCTCTGCCTCTAAATAATTCCCCCCTGCAAATTACCCTATTGTAAAATAACTACCCCCATCCCCAGAATAACTCCCCCCCCCCATTTTTTCTCCATACCTTATAATGAAGCTCAGAAATTAAATATTTATCTCTGAAGGCTTGATAAAACAATTGTAACTGTCACTGCAGTGTTTTTTTTGCGTTACTTGTTTTCTGTTTTTTAATTCAATAAAATTCAGGCAGAATTTCATCAGAATTTTCAGTTGAGGCAGTAGCAGTATTAAATTTTAAAGTTAATGAAAATTGAAAGGATGCTCAGTTTTACATCGGCTGAGGCTGAAGCATTCTTTACTTAAACTGGACAAAAGGATGAATTATTAATGTGTTTTATCAAATTTATTTTTTATTCCTTTTAGATGAATTATGATTTTTTAGTCGGATTTAAATTTATGAATACCCGATAATTGATTGCACAATTTGTAAAAGATTTTATCCTAACATTTTGTTTAATTTTTCTACACCGATCATTCTTTAATTTATTAGCTATCCAGGCTATCCTATAAGTCAATCAATTTCACCTTTTTTAGGCAACTAGGCGCGCAAAGCCAGTTTCAACAGTATGCTAGAAACTATTGACCTATTTTAAGGTCCAGTGGCACACCTACTCCAAACGAACTCCAACTGTATACAACTGGTAGATTAATACCTATTATTTGACACCAAGATGAGCAAAACCGGTTAAGATATACAGTAGCTCCATAGTTTTGACCGTCTCTAGATCAAAGAGCACACCTTCTCCAGGCAAACCCTGATTACATGCAACCGCTAGGTCAATACCTTTAATTTGACACCAAGATGAGCGAAATCAGTTAAGACTTACAGTAGCGC
>JAQFZX010002533.1:0-18362 GCA_034682405.1 Hydroisotoma schaefferi | reverse complement strand
TATTAACATGGACAAGATAGGGAAAATTTAATTTTTTAACATGGAAAGGTACTGGGGAATTATACCGGGGGGGGGGGGGAATTAAATCGGGAAATACGGTATTAACTTCTAGCCATATGAGAGGATTTATGGGCTAATTTAATAACAATGGCAATTAATTTCTTCACGAATGCATGTCTCATTTCAGCTTTTCCTGTAAGTCTTAACATTGAATGAAATTGCATGCATTTCTTCAGTAAAGCCATAATGTAAATGCAAATGCAAGTCAAATCACTCGTCTCAGTTCGCCTCATTGATTGGGGGTCGTCAAAATGTGAGAATCTCAGTTAATTACTTTCAATTAATATAATATATACTTACCCTAAATCCTCGCCCATACACCGCCCTCGTTAATTATGCCCCATGCCTATCCATTACATGTTAAAAGGGGTATCTTTCTCATGTTAAACATGCTTCGAAAAATCTTTTTTATATCCATACAAGCCGCGGCATGATGGGCGAGGATTTAGGGTAGTATAGTTACTACAGTTAGGTTGTTCTATGTATCATTCAGCCATATTCCCATGTAATCAATCCATTTTTAACATCCATCCATTGTATAAATGTAAATATTTTGTAGTGAGTTTGTTGCTCTAAATGAAATCTCTTCTTCACACGTCCACTTCTGCTCTCTTCTCTACGTTCTTCTTCTGTCAATCCTCATCAATTTAATAATAATAATATTCAAAAGGCAAACTTTGTACTCATTTTTTGGACATTTACACACTTTTAGTCCTAGTTTACCTTCTTATCGTCCGTTCCATCCAGTTCAGCCACAAAAATAGAACATTTGCTCTGCGATTATTTTTAATTAAAAAAGTGAAACATCCATCCGCACCGCATTCCTTCCTTCCTTTTTGCGGTTTTGCGTTTGCATTTTGCATGTTTCCTTTCGTTTTTTTAGACTCGAGAAAGCCTTGGAATTAAAGTGATAAAGTAAAGAAGGATTTTGATTTTTAGAATAGGAATAGATTTATATTTAATAAACGTAGATTTAAAAAATAATAGTTTAAATGTGATTGTTTCTTTCTTTCTAGGTATTTATTTGCTGGATGAAGAAAAAGGAGGGCGGAACAGCTGAGGATGGATTTAATATTAATCTCGGATCCGAGAAACTGGGAAACGAACACTTATTCCAGAATCTTGTTGCCGAGCAAGTTCAGTTGAAGCGGATTAATCTAGGAATATTATGGGATACGATACGGGGGAGCTAAAAAAAATCTAAGAATAAATTGATAGCTCAAATTCTGACCTTTGACCTTGAGGTAAGTTGTTTACAATTTTTGTAATTTAACTGAACTGAGTGGTGGTTAGTCAGTAAGGTTGGTTTTTGTTGCTGGATTTATACAAGGGGAGAGTTGAACTTGAAAGCGACAGTACTAAATACCTAATTGACCTACGCTAATTAAGGAATGTGTCGCGCGCGGTTAAAATTAGGGTTTTGTCGATTTTTAAGGTCTTACATAGAAGATTGATTAATATTTAGCAACAAAAACAAAGGCATTTGGTGGATAAACGATGATTTAAATTTGACTTTACCCTGCCAATATTTTGATTCATGCAATGCATGCAATCAAACAATTTTAATGATCGTTATCAAATTATTACTGAATTAAAGTTTTTTTCTTCTTTTTAGGGGTGGCTCTATTGTTTGTGTTATCTACTCTACTACGGTATACGTACTATTCTTGATAACGGACTAATCCTTGATTCTTATGGCCCTAACGATGCATCTCAATAAATAAGACTGCGCTTACTGTCCAGACAGTGTTTACTTATGTCACTGGAGTTCGATCGAGGGTCGCGCAATGTCTGATTAAGTTATCCTTGTGAGGAAGTAACTAATTCAAGGTAAAGTCAGTAAAATATTTTGAAGATTGTATAATTAAGATCTGACTGACGGAAGGAGTTTTACCAATTATTTTTGGCAGTTCAAGTAGCGATGTTGATGGCAAGGAAAGATTGACAACCTATATTATTCCTGAAAGATATCATAATGAGCGAGGGTAATGAAATGGAGTCTACATCCCCTGTGGATATAAATGTAGTGGATTCCACAAACCCTCCTATTAACAATGTCCGAAGAATGTCAAAGGATGATACATTTGTTTCCGCTTCCGATTTAAGCAATTTCATGGACACTGCAGATGTACCAGGCAACAACAGTAACCATTCTGAGCCGGCTTCTAATTCTTCCTCTCTAAATACCAGTAGTACTAGTGGTAGTTCGTATTCGGAAAGTAGCTCATCTCCATCGATTCAGTCCAGTTTGGCGAATAATGGCTTATCTTCTGGGCTGCAGCAATTATCCCGCAATCAGGATAGTTTAAGTGATAAAACTAATAAATTAGAAGAGGAATCCGGGATTCCAGTATTTGCAACATGCTCATCAACATCTGTTGCTGCAAGTACAAGCGGATCGGTGAGACGATCTGAAAGTTTGTCGGCTTTACGTAGTGCAAGCATTGATATTATTATACATGGGAGTGAACTGGATAATAATGATGAGAAAGATAGTTCAAGCTTCAATGACAATTCTAAATTAGATTTTCAACAAGGAGATACTTATTACACGCCCAGTACTTCGTTGCACAATATAAATATTACAAAAAATGCAGAAAAAACTGTAGAAAAAAGCTTTAAAAAACATAGTCAAGTTGAGAAAAGTTTAGGAATTGAAAGTAAAGCTGTTCCAGATGATTTGTCGGAGCATCATCATAAAGAAGACACTAGTCCTAGCCCTATTCCGGATTTGATTTTAGAAACTCCCAAGGTTATTGTCAGTAATCAAGAAAATTTAAATCTTCACAGTCCTCATGTGCTTTCTGAGGATGAAAATGAAGTTTTAGGGTATGCCAGAGACGAAGATTCCTTAGGAATAGTGATAAGTGACTTAACATTGAGTATAGATTCAAACGCTTCAAAAGAAGGTGCGCAAGGATCGGAAGTAGAGAAGCCTATAACGAAGCAAAATTTTAGAGGAAAGCCTACCAAGAAAAGAATGTGGTATCAGCAGATATTTAGTACTTCGTATAAAAGTAGAAGTGGAGATTTTAAAAAGCTTTTCAAAGATCTTCCAGTGCGAGAAAGATTACTTGTTGGTAAGATTTCTTACGGTTTATTGCTATTGCGGTAAAAGAATAACTGAAGTTTAATTTGTAAGTGTATGCTCTTGTTCACACAGATTATTCATGCGCTCTTCAAAAAGAGATCTTAGTGCAAGGAAGGATGTATGTGTCCCAAGGATATGTTTCTTTTCATGCAAATATTTTCGGCTGGGAAACGCAAACGTCTATACGCCTTAAGGAAATTACTTCGATTACTAAAGAAAAAACGGCTTTAGTAATACCAAACGCAATTCAGATTATGAGTGAACTGGGGGACAAATATTTCTTTACTAGTTTTGTAACCCGTGACGCAACTTACTTGATGTTATTTAAACTATGGCAGAGTGCACTTTTAGAAGATGTAAGTATTATGTAGCTTCTACCTAATTAGCTTAAAATATTCAGACAGAACTTTAGTAAAACGAAATGGTGTGACCCAACCTTAAAGAGCATTTCCGATTTCCTTCCGTTTTCTTATTCTTGGGCGCCTTGTCCGCTGATTACTTTATAAATAAGTTTAATAATTGTACAGAGTTCCATCATTGTTTGATCTTTTGTCAGGCCATGCCTTCCAGAGAGATTCAGAAACTTGTCCTGTCTTGCTATGGTGAGGAGCTAATAATTACAAGTGAAGATGAGACTGAGAGTATCCGTGGCTGTCTAACGCCTTTGGAACTGATAGAGGATTCAACTGACATTCCACCTCTTGTATCAGCGTATCACTTGGAAGATCACGATGCTACATCGACGATTGATAAATTAGAGGTCAGTGATTTATTGCAATACTGTAGCCTATATTTTATTTGTATGAACAGGCTATAAATTATCGATTGCGTGGAGGACTAGTGAATAGCAAATTGTTTCAAGAAGCTTGCCACACTAACTGAAACTCCAGTAACATTTGTCAAATGTCATTTTTGCTTCTTAAAAGCCTAGTTCTGTATTACCATAAATCACAAGTGTTCACAGATTCGACTAGGCGAGTGAGTTTGTTTAAGGTGTTCAGTGTCATAACTTAGCTTGCCTCTGTATTTAATGTTTGATGCGATAAGGCTAATTGGGTTCGGGTAGCAGTATGTATGCTGTTTCAGTGCTTAATACAACTGTATCAAGACGATACTCATTTTATCAATTTAATTCTCCCTGTCAGAGAGATAAAGATAGCAGGAACATGACCGTGAATTTTCATTATCTTTCTGCAACATTGGCCAAGCTAGTCAATGTTACATTAGTTTTAACTCTAGTATCAGCAGCAAGCAGTATCCTTGGGCTGTATGATTTACAGGAATACGGTTTGCTCGGTCTGGGGTCTCATTTTAGTGGTCGGTTGGCTGTTTTTTCTGCTCTAATTTTAATTCAATTCTAGCTCCAGTGGGTTTTTTATTTTTGAAAGTTTTTTGCACCATGGGAGGTACGGACGGGAAGGATAATTATAATCGGAATATTTCATACGTTGGAATTGGATCATCGCAATCAGAAATGAGTTTGTTAGGGTCCACGAATGGCCGGATTAGCCCTATTCTGGAGAGATCTCAATCTCACAACCTTGATCAATACGATGGAGACGTTGGAAGTGCCAGTAGCAATATAGGTCATACAAGGCACCGTAAAACGCATGACCTCTTGGTTAACACAGAGCTCGCCAATAGTTATCGTCATCAGCGTGGAATTAGAGGATCTAAGAGTAATGTTGATTTACCCAGTCTGAGTCTTTTGCAAACTCCAAGTCCCATGGACAAAAAACCAGAGGTGGTTCAGTCAGAGTCAAAGAAACAGAGGAACAAAAGCTCGGCTACTTCTCCGGAAATCGGATCGCATGCTACATCAATTTTTAGACGTCCCCATGTTAGTGAATCCAATCATGTATATTCCAAGAAAAAAAGGAGTAGTGTAGGTAGTAAAAGCAAGGTCAGTAAAGTGCTGATTGATTAATAAATATTCTACTGATCTTCCTTCCTCCTTATCTGAGCTCAAAGCTTCTGATTTCCTGCCTCCCAGCTACCGTAAACGATTAATGCGCTAAAAGTGAGAATGCAGTCTGAGTCTGAAGTGGCCAAGTTTCTCCAGTCCAAGCTAATGCATTGAATAGGATTGAATTAATTAAATCCACAAGGCACAGGGTAGAACATATCGTAGTCGTAGGGAAATTAATTACAACAGTTTTGAGAGTTGAGAGTTTGATATATGGATAGGACAAAAGACTGATGACCGACCGACAGCGACAGTTACAGTTGTACTTACCCTTTTTATTGGGTCGTAGTATTATATTTGCTGAAATTGATTTATCTTTGTCCATTTCCGTAAGCATTGCGTATGTTGATTTATGAATTGCATTGCATTTTTTCATATCGTCTTCAGGCTTCCCGTTGCCGTTGTGTACATTTTGCATTGCCAAATTCCAGCTTTGTAATTGGTCCTTGATTACTGCTTTATGGTTAATTAGTTAGCGATACAGGAAGTAAAGTTATATACACAACAAGGTGGATAGTGATGGTGTGATGGATATTAAGTAAATTACATTTTCTTAGGCATATTGTAAATTCTCAGTGTCGTCGTGTAGAATAACGTAGGAAACCAAAACCGGTTGGTAATGAACCTGAAAGACGACGGCATTGGAAATTATCACTTTTTTTACTGCATAGATCTTCCCATTTTCATGCTTTCTGTGTGTATTGAAATTAATGTCTTCCGTAATCGCTTTGCATGCACTTCAGTGTACACCTCAGTAATTTTGGAACGTCTTCCCGAGATACCTGGGTTTGTCCATGTGAAAGCTTTATGCATAAGAAATTGTAATTGTAATCCAAACGACAGACTGGAACGTATGCGTTCACAGTTGTTGGCTTCGAGTTGCGATTGCGAGGTTGAAAAAACTGCATGCTCACGAGAACACGGATATTTCCGTAATTCTTGCGGGCATTTCTTGCACTTACTACTTTCGTTGTAAATACTCATATTTACAGCATTTAAGAGTTAATTCATAATGGTTGGTGACATTTTAAAAGTCGGACCCAGTTATTTCGTACTTTATTGAAGAAAAATAAAATCTAATTTTGGGATTTTCTACTTATAGGTTTGCGCTACAGATATTGGTCCAGCGATCGCTGTCAGTGGAAATCTTGGGAGTTCCATCATTACGTCAAAGGGAAGAGATGGTTTAGAAAAGGAATATATTAATGATCTACCTGCGAATATTCCTGAGCACTCCGATATCACTGATTCGAGTGATTCTGATGATGAGTATCAGCCACCACAAGGACTTGGACTCATTGATGAAACCGATTCTTTCGAAATCCCTGAATGTCCAGTGAAGCATTCTGAAGGAAAAATTACTTTGAATGCAGTCATTGCCTGTAATGTAGATCAGCTTTTTACGATGTTGTTTACTAACTCAAAGTTCTATTTGGATTTGCATACTGCAAGAAAAACTTTTGGTTAGTTTAAAGAATATTCGTTATAGTTTAGTAAGGTCGAAGAGTCAAGAATGTTATTATCAGAGAGTTCATTTATCTTTCTTATTTAGATGTCAACCAGTCCCCCTGGGAGATCGGGGCCGATGGAACCCAAAAGACACGGCAGATTTCATTTACAGTCACCCTTAGTCAAGTAATGGGTCCAAAACACTCGCAAGTAACGGAAACGCAGGTAATGAAAATGAAGTACAGCATTGTATAAAAAGTAGAAACAGTCTTAAAGTCGTGGTTATAAAAGAAGACCTTTTTGTATTCTACTTAGGTCATGATTCCAGTTAGTAAACCTGGAGTATTCTACGCTATTGATTCTGAATCTGTAAATGCTGGAATTCCATATGCCGACACCTTCTACGTAACGGTTCACTATTGCCTGACCCGAATTTCTGCAAATGAATCCCAACTCGTGATTGTCAATCAAGTGAAATACAAGAAATCTGTATGGGGCATAACAAAATGTAAGTTTTATATACTGCCAGTCACTGCACTGATTAGAAATCAGTTGTTAATGCAATACTGTGTCTTTGTGTTCTCTCACAGTGAAGTAAAGGAATAGTAAAAGATTTAGATCATAATACTTCTTTGATTTTCAGCTATAATTGAAAAGAACTGTTGGGCCGGAATAGAAGAGTTTTACGCTCATTTAGAACGCGCACTCAAAGAAGAATGTTCGAAAATGAGCTTGGGAACGTCTCCAGTTCCATCCCCTAAAATCGTTGCAGGTAGTATTCAAAGAAGGCGTCCTCCCAGGAAGAAAAACAAAGCTCCCGATGTTCCTCCAAGTATTATTACACCTCTAGTTTCAAGAAGTGTCATGCGAAACGGTAATTTTGTAAAGGCTTTTGAAACTATCTGATTAATTGATAATGTAATTATCAATGCCAAACCTACGAAATTCATAAACGTTCATTTGACATACATTCATAGGCAGCATTCCTGGTAGCAACATAAGTATCCCACCAACCGCTGTCACTAGTGAAGCATTGCAGACATCCTCAGAAGGAACGCTAGTAGTTAAAGTTATTTTGAGTGTGCTTGTCGGTTTATTAGTGCTCAATGCATTTTTATATTTTAAACTAACTCGCCTGGAAACAACGACTTCCTCATCGGTATTTTCGTCTCATTCTTTTGTGATTCCCGAGTGAGTAACAAATTGTTTACAGTTTTATGGTTTGCTTTTTCAACTGCGAAAACTTTAAATTGTATTTGCAGGGACATGCCGCAAAATCACGAAGAGTGGTTATTACTTTTGCAAAAACAAGAAGCGCTGCATAGAATAGAATTACAGAAATGGCATGAAATTCTAATGTCAGCTCTAAAAATATTACATCAAGTAAGTACACTAGTTTTTAATTTTTAACTTTTGGTGATTGGTTCTGGTTTCAAAACTCAGTTGTAAATATTATTTTTAGGCTGAATCGGATTTGGAGACTTTAAAATTTCATATTAGTTCATATAATGGGGCTAAATATCCTGTCCGAACCTCTAAACAAGAATGGATGATATCAAAAAGTTCTTTAAGTAATCCAGACGAGAAGACATCATCGTCCGCAAACTCTACCGAAAATTTATCAAGTAGCGGTGATAAAAGTCCCATTTCTTCCAGTTCCTAGTAGTTTCTTATCTTTTTCGTTCCTATTTGGCTGTAAAATGTTGATTATAAAGTTGATACATTTATGGAATGTTTAGCTACAGAAAGAGTGTTTCTGTGATTTTAGGGTTAGCATTTTACAACAGTATTTAAGATCCGATTTGAGTCAGATTGCCTTAGTTGATGTCGGAAGATTTTTTAAACGTTGTTAGCAGTCGCATCGTTTTTGTAAGAGATTAATATAGCACGTGCCGCTGAAGGCTGGGTAAGATAAATCTGTGATTATTAAGGTGACTAGTACGTCTTAACGCGTTTTGTAACAGTCATTAATGTAGATGGATAGAGATACACGGCACAACAGTAATATTAGTAACGGATTAGATTATTAGTATTTAGTAGTAACGGAAATAATTTTTAATTCACAATCTAAGCTACCTGTGGGTACAGATATTGTTAATCTGGTCTCTTATTATCTAGCTGGGCTGGTTGAAGCCATACTGGAAAACTACTTCATATCAATTACAAATCATAAGAAATTAATATTTCTTTGAATTCCCTTGTCATACTTCCGTATCTTTCCATGAGCAAACATAAGTTTTCCTTTTCCTTTTATAAGGAGTGTCATTCCTACAATCAAGTTATTCTGTTTCCTATATATACTTCCCGTGTTCTGAAAAACTAAGTGCAAAAATCTTTTACCTTCCATGTATATGAAAGGGTGCTACTGAAGTGACGGAATTTAAATTCTGAGCTGTTCTTTATCAACTTGTTTCTGTGTTCCTCGGTTTAGCAAGCACAGAGCAAAGGTAACTGTTTAAATATCTTTCAACCTTAACATACAGCAACAATGTACCTTAAAGATACACATCGCTTAAAATAAATCGTTAAGTCAATCGATAACTAAATACTTATATAAAATGAAGCTTTCGTCTTTACCTCCAAAATGCATACTTAAGATATATATTACTCAAAACTGAAATATATAAATAAATTTACTTTATTGATATAGATATCAAACAAATCACAACAATCGATTTTGATTTATGAGCCTATAATTTACTCAATACTATTTTCGTAGAATAAAGCATTTTTTGGGGATACACTAAGCGTCTTCGCGTGTCTTTCACACGGACTTGTAACATAAAACTGCGATTTTGCGGGCTAAAGACTAAGGTTGCGGAATTATAAGCTGGTTGATAAAAGGAGACATAGATATTTATAAATTGTGAATTATAGAAACTTAGTTAGGTCAAGAGGTTTTAAATCCGTTTTTCTCTTTTCCTGTTGACTCGACATTTTCTCCTCGTAAATCATCTCCTACCAACCTCTTTTCTAAATTCTTCAGCACCCATTTATGCTTGGCTACTTCTAACGCTTCCCACTCTGCTTTAAAAGCCGCTTTTGGGTCTTGAGGCATAGCCATTGCAGCACCAGACATTTGCTCTTGCATGACTCTTGACTGATCAGCAGCGTTGTTTTCCCCTAGAACCAGTGTATAGATACTCCGAAGTCCAAATACGTTCAAGAAATACCATGAAGCTGAAGACACCCAAGATGCATCTAATGACTGCAACTCAATTCCTCGTTGAAGCATCGGTTTAAACCTCAATGTTAATGGGAACGGAACTGGAAAACAAAAACGATGATTACGAATAAGAATACTATAAAAATCCGACTTGGGTTAACTCAGTACAATACAATAAATCAAAGAAAAATCTCCACCTTTAGACGTAACAAATCCAGAAAAGGTCCAATTGATCCAACCTCCAATCAAAATCATAGGCAGTACATTAGTAACATTTCCTTTAAGCATTTCCGTCATCATATTTGGATCCGACATAGGATTTTGCTGCTGTGCTTGTCTCTTCTGTGTCTTGAAATAGCCAGTGTCTTCATCGTTGAAAAAATGCCTCCTCATCAAGAAACTCTGTTCTGGTAAATACTTTCCATTTTCTCTAAGCGCCCGGGCACGGATCATAGCCTGACTATCCTGAACTTGCAGGAGCTCAACTTTCTTCGTTGATGAAAGAAGCATGGAGACATAATGACGGACGATCCCAACCAGAAACGTAATGATAATAATTGGAACAAAGACCCATATTCGAATATCTGGATCCAAAACCAAATCGTCGGCCATCTAAAAAAAACAAGAAAAAATACAAGATTCAATGCAATTCAGCTCTTTCCCAGCGTAAACTACATACTACAATTAAATCTACCAGCTTATTAATTAAAATATACAGAACGATTCTGTGGGAAATTAGTATACACCCCACCACGTACGTACCCCCATCATCTCCACCTAAAACCCTCACTATATCTCAATATCTCCAGGCTTCAAAAACACTTTTTACAACAAAAATCAACCCAACAACCAATTCTATTCCGTAAAAACTGAATCCACGTTTCAAAAAGGACCAAAAAATAAAATCCAACGCACGAACAAATACAAAACGAAGACAAAAACGAAAAGTTTGACACAAAAAAACCAAAACTGAATAAAAGTTCAAAGAAAGACTTAATATTTCTACACAAAAAGAGAAAGAAAGAAGAGAGAAGTTGAAATAAATGTTGTAAAATTGGATGCAATTTGTAGAAATCTTACCTTTTATAAATCCAATCCAACTAAAATGAAAATGAAAGCGAAGGAAATTTTTGGAGAAAAGGTGTTTTCTTAAAAGGTGACTGGACTACGGTAGGGTTTAAATTTTCCGGTCGTCTTCTCTACAAGTTTGGGGCGTGACGGAACTTCATTTTTTGAGCTGGAAATTGAGATTATTTATTTGTTGAAAAAAAACGATGTAAAAACATGAAAATGCGTTTAAAATGCGAATAAAGCGGACTGGGAATTCGAATAATTGTGATAAATGTCCATTTTTTCAGCGAGAGAGCAAAAGAGGGTGATAAATGGCAAAAAGTGTTCTGTTTATGATTGTTCGATTACACACACAGGGCGGGGCTGTGGTTTTTAAATGGGGATTTGGTGTTGGCCGGCTGTATTTTATTTTGATTTGTTTTTTTCATTTGAATTTTTATCTAGAAATCTTTAATCCGGGTAAAGAACTGTGGACTGGACGGCATAGTTTATGATTTTTTTAAACTCTAAAATATTAGCCATTAGTTTCAATGACTATCCGTTCTGGTATGAATGACATTGACATTTGACAATGCCCGGCCGTTGCAAAATTCTCATCTCATTATGTTTTGTGGGTTTTATCAAACCTTTGACATTTTATTTAGCTCGCTAGATTGGATTTTGCACTCAATCTCAACCTTTACCAAGGCGAATCCAATTTGATTTGAAATGAAAAGGTTTGTACTTTTCGAACACACCGAATCGATCTTTAAAACCAGGAGGATGAGGGTCGGGTGCGGGTGGCTCAATAGGAGGGATAGGCAAAATGCTGTACTAAGTGTGATTGGCAGATGAGAAAAATATTTGCAACCCCTTGTTTTAATTGAAATACAGGGTGAATGAATACTTTATAGCGAATAGCTGCGACGGCGAAATAGTATTAATTAATTTTTTTTAATATCTTGATAGTTTGTCAAATGCTTGTGCAGGCAACAAGAGGTTGTCCATTAATGATATCACGCAATAATCGGCCTTTTTGGACTCCAACCCCCCCCCCCTCCACTGAGTAACGCAAAAGATGGGGGGGGAGCATAACGCTTGCCCAGATCCTCCTCCACTAGTGGCATAATACAGGCCCTAAAAGATATGATCAGTCTCTAGTCGTAAGATTAATTTAGTGCCCCCTTTCTTATCCTCTTTTATCGTCTTCTATTTAAAAAAATGCGTATTAAAAGAATTACCGTAGTATTTAGCATACATTCAGAAGTCTAGCTATTTACTAAGCACCGCCTGTCGCCAGGTAGGAAGGTGGTAAACGTCATTTTAAAGAAGAAAAATACTAATTGAATTGATAAAAATAACCAGATACATTTTACAATGTACTTGAGGCAAAGGGCTAAGAAGAAAAAAACTCAGAAAAAAAAACTCAGAAAATTGTCCCATAAATAAAAATAACCCCAATAATAATAGCAAATTTTGCATGCTGTAGTAAAAAACATGGAATAAAATGTCCCCAACAAAACACACCCTTCCTTCAAGTCAGTTCCTGGAATCGAACCCGTTCCTAAAATAAATTGTGCATCACCCTGTACATATCCATCAGCTATCCCAAACGTTTTCCATTGCATGCAAGCATTGCTAAATAATCTCAACCGGGGCGTTTCCCTCTCATAAAACCCCGCCCCTCTCAATTAACCCTGCGTGCTTCTTTCTTCTGATTAGATTATCCTTTGCAGAACCATCTCTCCCATACAAAATCCCCTCTATCCTCTACCCCATTTACACACACACGCAACCTTCCATTTCCATCGTTCCATCTACATTAAAAGCCTACCATACATACATCCCTGACTAGTAGTGAGGGAATAGGGGGTCGTACAGTGCAGTCTAGTCTCCATTCTCCATCTAAAACCACACGATATGTTTAGAAAGACGGCAACATCACAGGAAAGAGCGGTAACCCCGCCTCCACCCTCCGTAAATCCACGTTCCCCTCTCTGATAAAGCGAGGGAAGAGAGTTCATACACTTTTAGCATTGAATCGGCGGAGCAAACTCGAAAGTCTAGGACAGTTAGTTGGTCTCTGTTCGTCTCTGATATCATTGGATTTGTGTGGAATTTAAGGGAGGGCAGGAGGAGACGACCAAGTTTCTCATACAAACATACATACAGGCGAGTTTAGGCATCATCATCATCATCATCACCACCATCCCAAAGCTACAAGCCTACTCTGCACAAAACTCGAGAAACACTCGCTCCTTGCCTTGAAGTTGAAAGAAGGAAAATGGAGGACGAGGAACTAGGGCTGATTTCATCAAGTCTTCCGGGTGATGAGCCGGAGAGGAAGAAACGCTGTCTCCGGTTCCCCTCTGACCTCAGTTCAGAGGACCCTTCATTAGTCGGGGATTCGGGGTTTGGAGACTTGCCCTCTGTGCCAAAGTTGGAGGATGAAAATGGCGACGTTCCTTCTTTCTTCTCGGTCGTGGTGGACGAGGACAGGGATGGTGAGTCATTTTCCAGCCTTTTCATTGGCTAGAACGAGTAGGGGGTGGATTGGAAGGGAAAGACTTCTTTACCAAGTTCCGCACCTCACATTCACCACTTTTTGGGAAGGGTTTTCCTACTAGTTCTTAGTTGGTGGGGTAGGCGGCGTGGAGGGGGTTTTTTGTTAGGAGGGTGGGGTCTTTTGTTTACTTTTTGAGGTGGGGGGAAGGTGGGGTTTTTTGTTTACTTTTTGAGGTGAGAAGGGTGGGGTTTTTTTGTTTACTTTTGGGGGTAGGAGGAGTAAAGATTGGACCTAGCTAGAATAGGTGGGGGTGGGGTTTTTTGTTTACCTTTTGTGGTGACGGTGAGCAGAGTGTGGTTTTTTTTTTTAGACGGACAACACCAAAGTATTATTGTGCTCAAGGGAAATTGGGGTTTTATTTTTAGGCTTAAGTTTTAGTATTTTTTATTGAATTTTATGAAATTTTACTTTCTCAAATCGTGTTTGTAGAATTTGAGTTGATTAGAAGTAGAACTGAATTCAGTATTTTAATTAAACTGTAATGGTTCCTGCTCATGGTGTAGTTCATGATGAGTACTAATTTGCGGCTGAATGTCAGTGACGATAACCATTGCCTGCTAAAAATGTAATTTGCCCTGAAACTACTACGTTGAGCGATAGCGAACCATTTTTTTCTTTTATGTTGTGGACTGGGAGACTTGTAAAACTAGGCTTTTTAGTAAAACTCTGGCGTGGCGTGGTTTAAGAAATTGAAGAAATAATGGTGTTTTGTTTTATTTAATTTTTACAGCTCACAACGGACAACTGTGCGAGGATGCTAATCATCCACTGTCAACTAGTACTAGTGTGACATCTAAGATCGGATTATCCTTGCACGCAGATGAGCCAGCAGTGTCTCGAGATGATGAGGACGAAAATAAACATCCAGAGAGAGTCCATAGTAATATGAGCAGTGGCAGCGACCCTTGTTGCAGTAGTGCGAGCAGTAGCAGATCATCCTCATCTAACGGAAATCACGAGCCGGACTCTCAGTTGGATGATCATTTCATCGACTTAGTTTTGAGTACGAAGGAAATCAGTGACAATCCTTCGAGAGCTGCCATGATGCAAAGGTTCTTGTCTCATCTTAGGAGCAATCCTAATGATGCTAACTTGCAGCATTTTTTGTCATTGTTGTTATCCGGTCCGGAATTTTCTCCACCTAGACATCGGCTACGCCATGTAACTTCTATTCATGATGCTGCTAGATTGTTGAGGTGAGTGATTTAATTTATAAGAATAGTTTCGCCTTGTTATTTCAATTGTAAAAATTAGAGTAGTAATACAGGGTATAATGTTGTTTGGGTAATTTCAGATGTTCCAAAAAAATTCTTGTTCTCACTGGGGCTGGAATATCAGTTTCTTGTGGAATACCAGACTTCAGATCCAAGGATGGATTATACGCTCGAGTGGCTAAAGTATTTCCAGAATTACGAGATCCACAAAGCGTATTTGATATTCGGCTATTTCGCAGAGATCCTAGACCCTTTTTCCTTACGGCTAAAGAGCTGTACCCGGGCCAGTTTGAGCCTTCACTGTCTCACAGATTTATTCGAAAACTGGAAAGTCGAGGACAGCTGCTCAGAAACTATTCACAAAACATAGACACGTTGGAAAATATCGTTGGAATACAAAAGGTGACTATGTGTCATGGTTCGTTTGCAACAGCCACTTGCATCCGTTGTCAAAAGAAAGCATCTGCAGATGAAATTAAAGAACAAGTTCTAGCGGGAGAGGTACCGTACTGCAAAGTATGTTCTACTGAAGAAGAAACTAAGCAAATCAAATATCCGTTGGGACAACCGGCTGCGAGACCTCCTTCAGATAATGACCTACCAAAACGGTCGGCGTTTGAGGAAGATGAAGAAGAGGATGACATGTTTCCAGTGATTGAGTCATATCAACTTCCACCGGTTGTCAAACCTGATATCGTTTTCTTCGGCGAAGATCTACCGGAAGAATTCCACAACAATTTACAAATGGATAAACCCGAATGCGATCTCGTTTTGGTGATAGGATCATCTTTGAGGGTTCGACCTGTCTCTTTGATTCCAGGTAAATAGTTTTTATTTATCTTATGTTTTATTTTAAACTATTTCAATTTCAAGATCGCAAAACCTTCAGATTTATTTGTGTACAGTTAAATTTTAAAAGTTTCCTTTAACGTTCATAATTTTAAACTATGAAACAACACTAATTTACTAAATGATGATTCCAATTTGCGGCTGAAATACTGATGATACCTTTTGCCTGCTAATTTACTATGTCTGATGTTTTAAAGAAGCAAAGTCGTAGTATTATCCAGCCGGTGCACCGTTAAAGATTATTAAAATCATATTTAATTTATTTTTTTTAGGGATGGTGTCTTCTGAAGTTCCACAAATACTTATCAATCGAGAATCTCTTCCTCATTGTCGATTTGATGTGGAACTTCTTGGAAACTGTGACACCATTATTTCACAGCTCAGTAAAATGATGGGTTCCGACTTTGCAGAGCTGGTAAACGGTTTTGATGAACTCCGTGAATTAGAGAAACTACCTAAAAGTACCGCATCTGATTCGACGAGTGAAGAAGTCAGTGAGCCTAAGTCAGAGCACGATATACAAGCACTGAAAGCGTGTTGGGAGCCCAAAACAAATGAAAAACTTGTTGATCGCTTACCACGTAAGTATTGATTATTTTGTTTACGTAATTTTTCGTTCAGTATTTGTAATACTGGATAATTTAATTTCGATGAGCTCTCTTTGTTTGAATGCTTAATGTTTACTTGATTGTTACAGCAAATACTTTCCTGAGCTGGCGAGCCCGACAGTACATTTTCGAAGGTGCTGAGGAGTTTTATGATCCCGATGAGGACGATGATGATGACGACGATTCCTCCGACTCCTCAAGTTGTTCATCTGTACCAACAGATGAAAGCAGAGAAAAAGACATCGATGATGAACTTCAGTTAGATTCTCGTAAGAAAGATGTTTCCAGCACCATAATCGTTGATACTTCGCAGAACCAGTTGAAAGCTGACCAAGACAAATCAAATTAGTCATTTTTCTTCCTATGTGTTAATAATAGTTATATCTCTGATTTAAGAATAGTTCCTGGTAAGCTTTCATTTGACAAACATGTTTTCATGGTCATTAATTTCAGTTACTGATGTTGCGAAATATGACGGATTTTAGTTCGTAATTCATGACTTAACAGAAATGATATGGCTAGTATTGTAGTGTTTGTTATTCAAACTAATAATTCCTGTGTAGACCTCAGAAGAAAACTAATTCAGCAATTGTGATAGGAGTTTTGGTGGATAATGTGGTACTTGATTTCATTCTAATTTGTAGATTTCATAAAATTGCAGTCAAGATAAAAGCTGTATTGTAAGAAATGTATAGAGGAAGTAATATTTACTAACAGCACCAAACTCTGAAATAAGAATTAATGTAGGTATTGTCATAATATAATTGTATTGAGTTCGCAAACATTTTTACAAACATCGCGAATAGAAATACTATAGTCGTTATTGCAGTACTGTACAGTAGCTTTTTGGATTGCGGGTCATAGCAGTTTTAGCTGAGTATTCAGTTACTATTTACACTATGAGCATTTGATGAGATGCTACTTTAACAATGGATTATCCTCCAAGTAAAAGTTTTTTGATGTAAAAATTCCATTGGAATCAATAGTCTGACCAAATAATTGGTTACAGGATACGGAACTGACAAGAAAAATCGCCCTATTTTTATTTACGAAAAGAAAATGAATAAAATCGCATTATGATTTTTTATAACATTTTTGTTTGCTTTTTTTGTCCATCATTTCTTAAAATCAATGTAAAATGCTGCGTAAATTGGATTTATCGCTTAAGAATTTTGCATGCTTTAAAATGAGAAGTGTGTTTAGAAATATTTAAGATGAAATTATTTTAGAAAGTAATAGATGATAGATGGTATAAAATAATCAATGGTAGAATGATTTGTATAATTACACTGTATCTAACTATAACCGAAAGCCTTCAATTTAGAAACACCTTCAACCTTTTGATTCTATCACTGTTAATTTTGTATTTAATCTTCCGCCTCTTCGTAGGTCATGCCATTTTTGTGGACAATTACTTTCGTCAATACATAAATTATTCGACTGACATTTATGAGTGATGATATGATAAAAGTATGTGTTAGTAGTTGTAAAGAAGGATGAAATTTTCGATTCATGATTCCTTAGACTATTCAGTATCGCGTGAGAGGATATTCAGTGTATATCACGAGCACGCAAATATTACTTAATGAACTACAACCGATTTCGGATTAGCTAACTCGCTGTTAATATTAGCAAATGAAAAAATCTAATAAAGTCGTATGGATGAATATTTTCAAAACCTTGTGAAAAATTATTTTCATAAGAATACAAGATCGGCATTTTGCATAATCTATGGTCCAAATATTAATTGCATTCCCTTCCCCTGCGTCCAATTCAAGAAACTGCCCTTGCCCTTGATACTAACTACAGCTATACACTAAATAAATTATATCAAACCTTCAACAACGCCTCTAGATTGTTAAATGGAAAGGGAAGGTACCCTGTGGAAGAGCGTTGTTCAGGGATTAAAATGAGAATGGAATTGACTACAAGATGTCATGAATTGGCTATTTAGTACGGTACAAGGGAAGACACTGGCTCATTTTAATCCGTGGACAACGCTCTTCCAAAGGGTACCTTCCCTATGATCTGTAAAAGAGGTCAGCGTCAGGCCCCGAAAGAGTCATTCATACAAGATGCAAGGATCATTCATCATAACATGCAGGAAGGAGGGGCAGTTTGACACATCAAAAGGAAGAACGACGATTAGATAAGGTAAAAGGTAAGATAAATACTACAAGTTGTAGCAACAGTAACTCCAAAACGTCCTCCGGTATATTACGAATATTACGATAAGCCCATGAAATGATAAGCCCTAAACTTTCAACGTGAAAGTAGTAGTAGTAATAGTAGTAGTAGTAGTAGTAGTAGTAGTAGTAGTAGTAGTAGTAGTAGTAGTAGTAG